>QLPN01002012.1:0-11409 GCA_003314395.1 Albatrellus ellisii | reverse complement strand
AACGACCCGCCCGTTTAGCAGATGGACCCTAGACATAGAAGTTAGTGAATGTCCCATTTTGATCCTTATCTCCGCATCATCAGTCAGCTGTCCTCGATAGCAGCAACCATTGCAAGGTAGATTGGGCTGGAAAAACTGCGACGCCAGGTCATCGATTACGACGTTGAGAGAGATTACTATACCTACACTTGCACCGGGTTTTTAGACATATGTTTACATGGGCTAACTGAATTGACTGTTCCGTTGTGTTTGGCGACGCTTGCCACCCCGTCCTAGACTACGTCCGAGTGATCTAGAACTTGGTTACTCCATGTGGTCTGGGACTTCTAACCCTTCCTCGGACCGTGCGTTCCAGATGTCCCGTGCAGCACGACAGTTTGTTACCTCAAACACTGCCCGACGCAAGTCCCGCTTAGATCGACAGCTGTGAGGTTGAGGGCCATGCAGCATGTGCCGGGACTATATCAGGTCCGTCTCTCATTCCCATAAACACTGAAGGACTGCATCCCCGTCTCTGTAGGCATACTAAGCAGAGCGAACTGCTGAGTACAATGTTCGTAGGGACGGATGAGTCGCAAACTTGCCCTGACCTACATCTCCAAAACACTAGCCCGGAAATTATGCATAATCTTCGTGGTCGTTCATCAATCTTCTCGTGGATTTGGTCATCTTGCGGATGTGTCTACTCACGACAATATCTAAATGTCGCAAGTACCTCCATATTTTGCAAGATCCGCTGAACATACGCAACGTAGAAATCCTTGGATGTCTCTCAGGCTACAGATTATCTCTTTCTGACATGTGTGGTGCATCCACCGGGCTTGGCTGCGAATGGTCGGGTAAGCACATCCTCTCGCAGGGCGACATTGTCCTCGCCACGCTGCGTACGTCCACCGGCTGACTGCTTTACACCTTCGAGCAGCTATTAGCTGGAGAAATAAAGATGAGGGGTTTTCCATTATATAATTTTATGAGAGTGTGAGGGAGAATCTACTGGACTACTTGTTCAACGACCGGTCCCTGATAGCACTGACGACAAGAGCATTGACACCAGAGAACAACCAGATCACCGCCCTTCGAGCTCTCCAGGAACTCAATCGAAAACAGGACAGACTCACAGCAGAACGACACCCGAAACTACCACTGCCGACCGTGCAGCAATTGTGCAGCTTGCACAACTCGAGGACGGTCTCCTGTCCCACTCTGAGCAGCCTTCAACTACGGCGATGCATCCGTGGCAATTACCTAGACCCTGTGAAGAACTCGTGGGCCTGATTGAGAAGATATTCTCCTGGTGGTGGTGATGATATCATTGTACAGGTCATCGTGAGTTGAGAAAGTCGGGCCTGCAGCGGGGCCAAGATGGACGGTTCATAGGATGTGTCGGGGCGTGGCGCTTGGAGGTGTGCGAGCAAATGGACCCACGACCACGTGCAAGGAAGAGGAAAGGTCACGTGGATTAGGTAAGAAACACGCTCTCTCGTCAATGTTCGAGCCGCCTGTCAGCCAACGCTCGTTGCTTCACTACTTTCTTTTCTGGCTTCTCTTTCTTTTTCCCAAGGTCATATCATTTACTTTCCTGCGCACTGGCCCTGCTTTGTTCCCAACGAAAGTAAACTCATATCTGCACCCAGGCATCAACGGTGTTAGGCCACGATTATGATGTCCGCCCACGCCCAGTCACGTCTTCCACCCATTCCTCCGTCTGTGAGTGCCACTACAGCATGTCAGAATCCGTTTTGCGACCATCCTGCAGATTTCGGACGAACATCGCAGCGTTGCTGCTAAGCTGCGCCGAAAGCATGCATCACTTGTCACTCAAAAAAAGGAAGAGAAAAAAAACGGCACACAGGATAATATTTCTCTGAACGGACATCTGCACACGATGGGAAAGTCGAGTCAGCGCTGTACTCCCGCTACCCCACCTATGGCGAGTGCCATTGAAGGAGACCGTGCATCAACTCCTCTAGGTATACTCCGCGCACGAGATATGCGATCGGTTGACGGCAGGCAGTAGTGGGTCCCAAGCCCACATGCTGCTCAACGGTGTGAAAGCATTTGTTTCGTTTCATCCATGACAGCATACAGATCTAGAGACACAGTAACTGTGGGGCACCATAGGGATGCGAGAACTGCAACGTCACGGTCGGGGGGTGTTGTGACGACGGCCATGTTCCTTCCAATTTACTAACCTGGACACAAGTTTGTCATCTGGTAGAGGAAGTATAATCACAATCACTGCATTGAGACGCTACAGTGGGTCTGAGTATCGCTCATATTAGCACCTTCCTATTCTAAAAGGCTAGCACACCACATAGACACACTAACATCTATGCAATCAAAAAAATCTTTCAGAGATTCGGGCTACAGTGAAACAGTGGCTTATGTGACTATTACTCAGTAGCTGCTATTGGTATTGAGAGATGGAGGCACGGTCTCATTGGCTTCGTCAGAATAGCGTCAGTGGTCAGCAATTTCACAGAAGCAGTGGATAATGCGGGACAAATGATGGGGCAGTGGTAGTTGAGTCTGGGGGGGAAAAGGAAAGGGTGTCCACCTCGAGTCGGTCGATGGCTGAATCTGAATCAACTAGGGAATTGTCGAGGTTCGTCGAGCACGTCATGGAATGCGTCTGCAGAATACAAAGACCGCATCTGCCTGGTGTTATGTTGTAGTTATTCTGCATCCCCCGAGCAACGTTGAATCATGCACCCTGATCTCTGCAGGAGCATGACTACCTCGACCGCGTCCTCGTCTCCGTCCCCTGTCGACTATTGGAAAACAGGTGTGACTCAAATCTCCTGCTCATCTCTTGTGAAGTCTGTTCAATATTTGATTGTACATACAGTAACCCATGTGATAAACACGCAATCGCCACCATCGCGAGTGAGCGCCCTCATTTTTACACAGGCTACGGATGATCCTGTGGCCCACCGATAACGACCTACCCACCTCTCTCTTGCACAACGACTAGCAACCTAATGCTATCTCATCCCACCGTATCCTACGACCATGTCGCTTCCAACCCCCTCCAACCATAGATCCTCATTCCCCAAGACTCTCACATGCCTTCTTGTCCCGCCGCCGCCTCGACCTCCTGTTCTCGTCCTAATCCTACAAGACATCGTGGACGCATCATCAGCATTCACCTCTCTACAGGCTGCCGCTGGCGGTCTTCCCAGGTTATCGAAAAAGTCGAGGCGCGGCACTTCTTCTCCTTTCAGTCCTGCACTATCTCAGTGGCCGTTGATTCTTGATGGACAGAATGCGACTCGGAATGATGACGACATCACCGAGTTGAAAAAATCTTTCCCTCATCTTGTAGCTATGTTCCAGGGCCCGCCTCAAAATGCCGAAGGATGCTCTCCTGTACTCCGTCAGCGCATAGAGAGCTTAGCGAGGTAACTTCCCTTTTTTCCCCTGCCGTATCTGCGCCGAGCAAATCTAAAGCCTGCGTGGGACATCCAGCCCGTTCATCGAAGCAACGGACAATCTTTAGCGGATCAAGCAGCAGCGGAAGCTCACTCGCGCTGTCCACACAGACAGAAACATGGCAACCTGTCTGCAGAAGCTCAAGCTGTCCATCAACAGCTCTCTGGTAGCCAACCATCGATCAGCGTCGAATACTTGAGCTATGTCTGAGTGCTTGCTGCTACAGGTGGAGGATACCGTGACGATAGACAGTAGAGTGGAGGTGCGTCGGAGCACATGGCCATCCTTATACGTTTTTTGTTGAATTTATGCGCAGGATGTCCAAACGGACGTGCTCGGAGGTCGTGGCACAGAAAACGTTGTCAACACAGAGACAGAGGCCGCAGGTGAGGTCGAGGCAACGCGCGACGCTGCGCATGTCATCCCTGATAAGGAGACGGAGCCACGCGTCCTTCAGTTCTCTTTCTGGTCTTACGAATCATCACTCAAAGATCCACCGCATCCGTTCCTATGCAGTCGGCGACCAGCGGCCCTTTTAATGTGATCGAGGTGCGGACCGTTTCTCTCTCTAGCCCCATAACGCCTCACTTATCAGCGACCTGTGCGAGACAGAAGGCAGCCCAGAATAGAGACGACATTTCCGGGTTAGAGACAGATTCCTCCAAGCTCGTCACAATGCTCCAGGGCACGCTACAGAATGCGGATTCGTGTCCGCCTGCGCTCCGTTGGTGCATAGACATATTGTCTAGGTCATTTTACCTTCATTCCCTGCGTGTCCTCGCCAGTCGTATCCGATGACTATTTAATACAACGGTTCGATTAAAGATATAATAGCTATTCTGGAGAGAATCAAGCAACGATAGCCGCTAGTTCTCGTTCTTCACATAGATATTGACGCAACTAAAATAGCGACATGTGTGCAGACGCTCAAGCAGTGCGTCGACTTCTTCCTTATAGGCAACCTCATTTTCGTTAGATGCTTGAGCTATTCCTGATCGCTCGCAACAGATTGAGACTGCAATGATCGGAGTAGAGGTACGTCAGGGTACTTTCGTTCGTTCCTAATATTATAGGAACAAAAGGGCTGACAATGCCCTTAGGTGGTGAATCGCCGTAGGTGATCCCTTACTATCTTGGTGTCAGGTTGACTGAATTGCAGACAAGGTGCATCAATGCCGTGCTATGCACACACGGCGCGTTTCGATCATGAGTCCAAACGAGTGTCATACATGCAGGGTACCAGAACGGAAACCCTTGATACTATATATCATTGGTTCAAGGGAGAGATCCTCAAGACGGGCAAGACTTTACCGATGAAGGGGAATCAGCATGGTCGGATATTCTGACTGGATGGTGTGGCAGGAACGGGCAAGTCTACCATTGCTCAAAGCATCACCAATCATGAGCTTGGGGCATCCTTTCTCTGTTCGAGCGATAATGCCGACTGCGTTATGTTCTTCAGTATACAGGACACTAACATTGGGTTGAGTGTCGACGTATAGTGTCAGGAGACTGACAAGGCATGTCCACAGATCCGAAAAGGCGCATTAGCCCAAATCGGCGGATCCATCACAGTCTTTGTGCTGCAATCGGCTTCCTGAGTCGAGTGGCATAACCTTCGCCATGACACCGGACACGAGGCTCGCGGCGTCGCGGTCCGATGTGGGAGGATGCTCAGAAGTGGACACAACCAGGGACAATCGACTATGGATTCGTTGGATGCAATCGTTGCTCGCTGACTCGGCACTCCTGGCCGTTCCCGGCAAACCCTATCATATCTGGACCCATTTGTTCCAAGGTCATGCGGGTACGGTTAGTGCAGTTCAGTTTTCCTCCCGACAGATCACTTCTGACGTCGGCTTCCTATGACAAAACCATCCGTTCGTGGGATTTGAACGTTACCGGGGAGCCGCGTGATGAGTCCTTCCCCACCTCCCTTGCTCTATTTCTATCTCCACTCGGAGCCATTTTTGCCACCAACTCCTCTGATTGAGACTCGGACAATTGAATTGAACAAGCTGGTGTGGACGCTCCGCGATCAATATTTCGATATTTCATCATCTGAAGATGTATACAAGTCCCTGGAAGTTATGGTGATGTCCCCGGGCTACGATGCGTATCTTGCGCTGTAAGACCTGCAAACAGGCTACTTACTTAACAGCCGCACACCCGAACGGTCTGGCAGCGCGTAGCACGATACAACGTCTATTACTTACTTACTAAATATCTACTTTCTACGTGGATGCTGCCAAGGAGACAAGGCTCCGATACGGAGCGACGTACATACGCGACTACAGTATTTAAGGAGTTTGGGGTGTGCCCCTCCTCTCCAGTAACTACCAGCAAGCAGCTACCAGTTACCGCAGCTACGAGACCGACTATCACGCAGATACTACGCTACGAGCCCGCCGCTATCCCGTTTTACGCCGTTTAATATTACCATCCTCTTCTCATTACGTGTTCTAAGCTAGGAGCAAGCTGCACTGGTCTTACACGTCTCTGGACCTTCCTCATATCCTCGAACTCGCACGGAAGCCCACAAACCTCCGTACAGCGCTATACAGAATATGAAATACCGACGTCCGTATCTTCAACCTGCAGTCTAGTCGGCTCTATGCCAGACTCAGGTGCGCTGGCGGACATGTAGAGTCTGTCTCATTTTGTCCCGACAGCAGATATCTCGTACTTAGAGCCAATCCGAGCTCTAGGATCTGGATAACCGCAACCGTATGTGGAGACCATACACCCCATTTTTAGTAAATTCCGTTGCGTATTCTCTACAGAACGACCTGATCTCTTGCCTGGGATCTGCTCAGTCTTGCCTGCTGGACGCCATCTCAGGTGAATAAGTTACCAGCCTGCGGCGTAGCCTTGGAATGGTCCCGGCCTGGGCTGCGGATGGCATACGGCTGTGGGACGTAACATCAGCAAGATCGACTAAGCAGATCCACACTCTTTGAATTCGACACCTCGCATCGCACCGCATTCTGCTCCTTCGATTGCCACAGATCCATCCTCACCAACCATGGCGTTGGCAAGATCAATAAAACAGGTCCACCTACTCTTTACATGCGATACCTCGCAATCATATTCTGCCCTTTCTTCGATCGCCACAGATCCATTCTTACCGACCATCGCGTCTTCCCCATACCCGCCTAGCACCACCCCCATGCGCTGCAGATGGCCTTGTGCCTCTTTCATCAGGCGCATTGTCGAGGTTGCGAGAAGATGAGATGGTTGGATCTGGCTTGTCTGAGAACAGGCGATCGTTGAGTGTGCTATCCCACTGGCATACAGAACTGTATGCCCATCACTCTACCGGAATATCATCATCTCACGAGATATGATTGTGTTGGTGACGGATTCTGGCGTAATACTTCGATTCGAGAAATGGTTTGACAGTGCAAATTTTGGTCTGTAAGTGCACTTGTAGTTCGTTTACTATACTTCTTCCAGAGAGGTCACATACAACAATGTCGCTGTTTGATTTCGAGAACATGACTTTCGAATGGCGTCGAGAAGTGTAGATCAAGGTCGTCGATTTGCCGCTCGCGGGTGTTTGTTGCTGCTCTTCGTTATTTCGGTCCCCTTCATTTTTCCTTGCTCGTTTGCGCTTAGTCCGGTTCCATCTCAGGCTTTAAATTGACTTGTAGTGTGACGCAATGACGTGGGCCTAAACATTGACACTTTGCACATCAGTTCTCAATCAATGCTATAGTTTAAGTGCCTCTGAATATGCATGTCCGGGACATGCGCTACATCTGTTGGAATCGCAAACCGGCGCATGCACTTTCCATTTTAGGAAATTCGGCGATTGCCAGTGCGCGACCCTACCTGCTCGTATTTTCGAATGCATTCGTTTATTTTTCCCTCAGTCTCTGTGTTCTGTGCTTGAGGCTGAGCTGTTTTGGTTCATGTTTCTGTGCTAGAGAAACACTTACTCCAACACTGTCCTCTTCCTCTTCGTGTCAATTGTCTCCCTCCCCCATTCCGATCCTTTCTGGCTCTTCAGACATGTTCCACCACCCCATGCCGAAAGTGAGCTTATTCCTTCGTGCTAACCTAAAGCGGATCAACTATTCCATGCTAGCTTGAAGCCAATCAACTTTCTCAACGCATCCGCGGAGATGGGCTAAAACCCTCTGAGTTCTGCCTGACACTCGAGCCTAGCGAACGGTGCGCGAGCCATATCGTCTCGTCATTTTTCATCGACCCAATTCTCGTGAGTTCTGCTAGGTGCGAGCTACACATCGATCTTCTCGCCTACATCCACTCAGTGGCAGCGGCAGCAAGCAGGCAGGTGGTGTAGAGCTTACTTAAGGGCTGTCCGACGAACGGCAATGCAAGGGCGGTATCAAGGGCGGTGAGGACGGATATGACACGTCTAGCTCTAACAGTAACGCAAGGGCTGGCATCGGGCGCTTGCGGTACACCTTCCTGGTCATCCGCCGTGGTGGTCATGGTGTGAGTGATGCATCAAGAAGAACTTGTGTGCCTACAGCTCTTCTGTGGTGGGCACATACACACATACCAAGAGCCTGACACCAAAGAGTAGGCAAACAACATGGTGAATAGTGGGAAAACCATAGTGCCATGCTATGATACCTTCGCAGAGCGGTGCACAGCACTGTCTTTGCTTGGTAATTTCGTCAGGATCCAGATACCCTGCGCCAACACGGCATTATATATTCAGTGTAGGCTACGGATGTGGCCATTCAACGTTAAGACTTGCAAAAGTGTACTAATTTCAGTCTGCTTAGCCAGTACATTCATGTAGGAAATGCGGATGCGTCCAGCGCTCACGAATGGGCTGTATGGATGAGGGGGGGGGGAATGATGATGATGATGGAGTAGTCCACAGCGCATCCAGACTGGGCATGAAAGTATGCACAAGAGAATGTAAAGGCTCTGATCCCCCCCCCTCGAGAAAGTGCGTCGACGATATAATTGACTTCACCAGGACTCAGAAACAAAATGAGGCTGTAAGACCTGCAAGCAGGCTACTGACGATCTTGGACACACGATTTAGGTTACTTACTCTACAGCCGCGCACCGGAACGATCTGGCAGCGCGTAGTACGATACGTCTATAACACACTAAACTACGCTACGCGAACGCTGCCAAGGAGACGGAGCAACGTACATACGAGACTACTGTATTTAAGGAGTCGGGGGTGTGCCCCTCCTCTCCAGTTACTTTCTGGCCCATTTCGAGCACAAGCTACTACGAGCTACCACGAGCTATCAGTCGAGTCACGCAGATTCTACGCTACGCAGCACGCCGCTATACCAATTTACGCTGCCTCAATAACACCTTCATCTTTCTATTACGTGTTTTAGGCTAAGAGCCAGCTGCTCCAGTCTTACACGACTATCTAACCACCTTATACCTCGAACTCACACGGAAGCCATCTTCCTTCCGTACAAGGCGATTAACGGCACAACAAAGAAGGTGATTGTAGCGTGGGTGGGCATGCAGAGAATTGAAGAGGTCGTCAGTGTTTTGATAGTCAAAAATGATGAGATGTTGAGGAGGGGAAGAGGTGCGGAAACAACACTAATGTGTGGCATTAGTGGGAAAATCAGCACTCAAACCAATATACTGACAGTGTAACCAAGAACCCATTCCCAAGCACGGAGCATTGAAGGACCATGTCAACGAACCGACGAAACGGATGATCTGCAAGCCACGTGCTAACATCAAAGGCCGCGTTCAGCTGCCACCTCACAGTTCAAAACTTCAATTGGGCACACTCTTTGTTTGTTTGGAATTGTATGCGGTGATACTGAATATATCTGTGCAATCAAAATTTCTCTCTCGGAGATTAGGTCTACAGTAAAACTGTGACTTATGTGACTATCACTCAGCAACCATTATTGGTCTGAGAGATGGAGGCAGGGCACTAACATGCATAAACGAACGAGACAAGCACTATTGTGCTCATTTTATGGTCTCATCGGCTTCATAGAAGCGGCGGGTGATGCGAGACAAGATGATGGCGCAGTGGTAGTTGAGTCTGCGGGGGGAAAGGGGAAGGCATGTCCACCTCGAATCGACTGATGGCTGAACCTGAATCAACTAGGGAATTGTCGTAGTCCAATGAAGACCGGTCTTCGTGCCTTCAAATAGTTGCATTCACAGTGTTTTAGCACAAGGTGCTGGAGGTACACAGCGCGCTGACCTTCTTCAACGACTGGCTTGCGAGGTTCGTAGAGTAATACGTGGAACGCGTAAAACTGGGGACTTGCTTGGCGCTGTAGTTAACTCGTGTAGACTTGCATCACCCGAGGAGTGACGTTGAAGCACGCACCCTGATCTCTGCAGGAGTATGACTGCTTCGGCCGCGTCCTCCTCTCCGTCCCCTGTCGACTATTGGCGAACAGGTGTGACTCAGATTTCCTGCTCATCTCTCGTGAAGCCTGTTCAGTGTCTGATCATACAGGTGGTAAACACATAATTGCCTCTTTGCGAGTGAGCGCCCTCATTTTCACACACGGCACAGGATCACTGTGGCCCATCGATAACGACCTGCCCACCTCTTACACGACGACTAGCAACCTAGTGCTATCTCACACCACCGTATCCTACGACCATGTCACTTCCAACCTCCTCCAACCATAGATCTTCATTCTCCAAGATTCTCAGAGGCCTTCTTGTCAAGGCGCCGCGTCCGCCTTCAGTTCTCGTCCCAATCCTGCAAACCGTTGTCCAGGCATCATCAGCCTTCTCCCCTCTACATTCTGCCGCTGGTGACCTTCTCAATGTTACGGACAAAGTCGAGGTGGGGTTCTTCTCCTCTCACTCCAGTAGTATCTCAGTAGCCGTTGGTCCTTGCCGAACAGATAGTGGCCCAGAATGTCGATGACCTCGCCGGGTTGGACAAGTCACTGTCCAATCTTGTAACAGTTCTCCAGGGCCCGCCCCAAAATGCTGAAGGATGTCAGTCTGCACTCCGTCAGCGCATCGAAAACCTGGCCAGGTATTTTTTGTCCCTGTCATGCTTGTGCCGATGAAGCCTAATGCCCGCGCGGGACATACAGCTCGTTCGTCGAAGCGACGGACAACCTTCAGCGGATCAAGCGGCGGCGGAAGTTCACTCGCGTTTTCCACACCGACAAAGACGCCGCTGAAGTGGCAACCTGTCTGCAGCAGCTCAAGCGATCCGTTGATGACTTTTTGGTAGGCAATCATCGGTCAGCGTCGAGGGTTTGAGCTATGTCTGAGCGCTGCTACAGGTGGATAGTGCAGTGCTGATAGAGAGCAGAGTGGAGGTGCGTCGGAGCATGTGGTCGTCCTCATACGTTTATTGACTTTCTGCACAGGACATCCAATCGGAATTGCGCAGAGGTCCTGACAACACTGAGGCTGCTGCCCACTTGGAGGCAGGCGCTGCGGATGAGGCCGTCACTCCTGCAGAGGCGGAGGCGACGCGCGACGCTACGCGAGTCATTCCTGATGGGGAGACAGAGACCACACATCCTTTAGTTCTCAATCCAGCATTACGAGTCGTTGTACAAGCATCTGCCCACATTCCTCACCTGCAGTCTGCGGCCAGCGGGCTTCTGAAGGTGATTGAGATAGTTGAGGTGCGGCACTGTTTCTCGCTCTGGCCGAAGGACATCTCACTTATCTCCGACCTATGCGAGACAGAAAGCAGCCCAAAACAAAGGCGACGTTGCGAAGTTGAAGACAGACTTCTCCAAGCTCGTCGCAACACTCCAGGGCTCTCTACAGAATGCGGATTCATGCTCGCCCACGCTCCGTCAGCGCGTCGACAGATTGTCCAGGTGACTTTACTCTCATCTCTTGTGTATCCTCGCCGATCGTATCTAATGACCACGCGGTATAACAGCTCGATCAATGCCATCACAGCCACACTTGAGGAAATCAAGCGACAGCGGACGCTCGCTCGTGTTCTCCACGCAGATACTGACGCAACTAAAATAGCGGAATGTGTGCAAATGCTCAAGCGGTGCG
>QLPN01002009.1:0-10698 GCA_003314395.1 Albatrellus ellisii | reverse complement strand
AAAACAGAAAGATCAACTGTATGGTTACTGTTGCAGACTGGAAAACTAATAGACTCATACCCATACCCATACCCATACCCAGGCATACTCATTGGCAAAGCCTGTGCAGGTGTATTGTGATAATTATGACTACTCACATATGTTCCTGTCCATCAACTGGACCTGTGTGAAAGGAAAGTAAAATAGAAAATATGGTAATCAGCACTGCCAAAGCATTTAAGTGTGGATGCATAAAATAGAAGAAAGACCAACATGATTGTACAGCTGTACAGCTAAAGTACCCAGCCTACTTGGAGGCACAACAATAGTCATGGATACAACAGCATAATTCAATACAGAAAAACATAGCCTGAACATTGCACCCAACATGTTATTGTTTAAAAAGATGGTATGAACAGAAGCTACCAAGATGTCTGGTAAATGTCAAGACACAATAAATAGTTGTTGGATTGCAACAGAGAATAAAAGGAAACATTGATAGATCAGCAGAAGTAGATGAACAATAGATAGAAATAGATAGAAAGTTGAATATAATTGATAGTTCTGTTGACAGAAGATACACCTGTGATGTTGTAGGGAAGTTGAGGGTTTCTATATGAGTTAAGGATAAAGAAAGAAAGGAAAAAATGTGGCATGCCATGCAGTGGTGGCCACACTGTTCATACTGTGGTGGTACAGGCAGCAAAGGGCCATGCACAGGTGGAGACCCCACATGCGGGTGGGGTAGGACACCTTGCACAGGTGGTATGGGACTGCACACAGGTGGTAGGATAGGAGACCATGTGTGGGTGGTAGGGGACTGCATGGGTGGGGTAGGAGACTGCACCCAGGTGGTGTAGGACACCACATGCAGGCAATATGGGACTGTGTGCAGGTGGGGTAGGACACCACATGCAGGCAATATGGGACCATGTGCAGGTGGGGTAGGACACCTCATGCAGGTGGTATGGGACCACATGTGGGTGGTAGGAGACCATGTGCACACAGGTGGTAGGGGACTGTGTGCATGGGTGGGGTAGAACACTGTGTGCACAGGTGGTAGGTACCACATGTGGGTGGGGTTGGAGACCACACACACAGGTGGTAAGAGACCCTGTGCATGCAGGTGGTAGGAGACCCATATTGCCTGCATGCAGCATCCTACCCTACCTGCATGCATGGTCCCTACCACTTGCATGTGCAGGGCCTCTTATCACCTGCATGTGCAGTCTCCAACCCCACCCACAGAAAGGAAAAAGGGGTGCACAATGTCCATCTGCTGGCACATGCCAGTGCAGCCTCCTGGGCCCAAACATGGCATGGAGCACATCACACAAAGCATGCACATACCTGAAGCACATGCCCACATGCACATCTGGCAGGACATCATGTGCAACATCCTAGAGTAGACAATGATGTTGGAGGGCTGCTCAAATCAATGTGATCAGCATGCAATGCTCCCAATGTCACAGCTCTGGGCAACCCCTATATATGATCATATTCAGTCAACTCCTGCATGTAATTCGGTTTTTCTTATAATAGAAAAGATAAGCACCCAGTCTATGCAGCACATGGTGGTGGTGGGTAGCCAACACATACAGCATAGTGACAATTGTTGAGCAGCCAGCACATACAGCACATGGCAGTGGTGAGCAGCCAATATGCATGTAGTGTGGGGGTAGAAGCTCAGGTGTGATGAGCAGCCCATGGATGCAGCCATGGCAGTAGTGAGCAGCCAGGACATGCAGCATGGGGGCAGTGAGGAACAGTGTGAAAAGCCAGGATGTGTGTGCTGGCACAACTGCCATGTGCATGCTGCATTGCTGCATATGTGCCATGCTGCCATGCATGGCATGCCACACCAGGGGAGGATGGTCTCAGCAGTGGCACTTCAAATTCAAAAAAAACCACATGTTGGCCTTGTTACACTCAGTTTTTCCCTAATATGGGACTGCTTACAAACTGACCTCCCATTCTTAAGTAGATAACATTCACTTGCTAAGGACTATTACTATACAATTAGCAAGGACTCATCTTATCTCATCTTTGTTTATCTCTCATTTCACTCACACTTGTGGCTACTTTACAGTAGCTTACTATGGATGCATCTTGGGTCACATGATCTTGTTGATTGCTGCACAATCATCATTGATCAGTGAACTTTAACTACTTGTACTATTCTTAGAACCCCAGTTTTGTATAAATAGTTGAAAGACTGGTGGTCTTAAACCCCAGTCTTGTCAACTTCACAATCTAGGGATTCTCCTATACGGCACTTGACCTAAGCTTGCTACAATCTCACTTTATTCTCCAAGAACTAAGTCAAAGATCTCTAAGTCACTCTAAGCATCACTAAGACATCCTAAACTTGTCACTCTAGATCTGTCAGGCTTCATTTATGGAGCATTATATCCCTTTATTCTTTTCATTTTCTTTTGTGTTTTCTTTGATGATATGATAAGATAAGATCATTATCTTTTATCTTTGTTACATCTTATCTTATCATATCTCACTCACTGCCACTGCAGTCTAGGATACTCTGGCTATGCCTAGACCATGAGGTCATAGCATGTGCCTTTGGCATGTTCCATACTTACTGTGGTATTGTACCTTGTAGCCTGCCCTATAGTATACTGCACTGGTCCATACACTTTACCTTAGAGTATATAGGCTTACTTAGTATAGCTGAATATACCCCAGCTAGTTATGGCTGGATTTCCTCTTCTTTTAGTGTGAACTATTAGTTGAGTGCACCCAGTCCTGCAACAGTGGTAATATATAGACTCTGGTCTCATAGGTGTGAGTGCAGGCTTGGGCAGGCAATGAGAACTGATATGATAGTGATGGCATTGAGCAGCAGTGAGGTTACAGACAGCATATCTGCAGTGGTAGATACAGTATGGACACAGCATGTGCCATACGTGGTGAGAAGAGAGCTGCAGGGAAGTGGTAAGGAAGGTGTGGGGAGAATAGGATAGGAATGTACTCACTCAGACATGGAAGTAAGACGTCTGAGGAGTTGGTAGCGTAGAGTACCTATCTTATATAGTGGAGTGTGGACAGAGTTGGAGCGGAGTAGATATGTAAAGTACAACAACTGCCTAATGCAAGGGGATGCACATCGTCTCAGAGGTGTGGGTGGAGTGAGAGGCCTCAGAGATGTGATAAGTAGTCTGTGGTGTCAATGTACATGTGTAAGTAGTATAGGTAAAGCCAAACAAAGTGTATCTCGGCGCACCGATGTTCAACAATAGGATCCTCATTTAGTCATCAGTGGTATCATCCCCATCACTATTTCATTGATCCCACTCTTCATCATCATCAGGAACATTTACTATGCTTACCAAGTGCACACCAACTACCTTGTTACCAGGGGTATAGTTATTGCAAACTTTCCCTAAGACCTTCCAATAGGCTGCTCTTAGCAGTTGACCCCTACCACTCTCTGGGACACAGCTGCTGCTCCTCCTGACATATCCCACCTTTGGGTATTTGGTTGCCATGCCTGGGTCAAGGTCCCAGATCATCAGTGATCTAAGTTGGACCCTAAGTCACAACCACTCACCTTTGTGGGTTATGAATCAGGGACCAACAGATGGCTATTCTGGGACAAAGTCACTCATAACTGTATCATCAGTTGTGACACAACCTTTCAGGAAGATGTCTTTCCCACCATCAAATTGACCAAATCACCTACTGTGTTCAACTCCTTTCCACCTCCACCTCCTGCACTGCCTTCACATGACTCCAACTCCAATGCCAACTTCTCTGACTCTGATGACAACAATGATGATGATGGTAACTTCCTTGATGGACCCACTGCATTGGTCACTATCCTGCCCACCCTGTCACTAGATCTTCCTCCTCCTACTCTGGCACCTCCCTCAGTGACCATTGATGAGGTCTTCCCAGATGTTGTCCCTCACTTGTCCTCACCCACTCTGCCTGTTCCACCAGTCCCTGACCCTGTAACCCTGCCTCATGCATCTGGCATCTGTCCCTACTGACATACCTCCTTGTGTGTGTGCATGGCACACCACTCATGTTGCCCCTGCCACACCACTCCCTGCTATTACAAGGCACTGGCTTTGGCATGTTTTCTTTTTTCTTTTTTCTCTTTCTTTTCTTTATCTTACTTACTATAAGTGTAGTATTAACTACAGTTGTTGAGCTCAGCTCCTACTTATAGTAAGGACTCTATTTCCTTTTTTTCTATATAGTACTTTAGTATTTACATACTAGAGTGTGAGCTTAGCTCCAAGTACTATAAAGCTCTCTTTCTTCTTCTATCTTTCTTTATTTATTTACATTTACTTGCTAAGGACTATCACTATACAGTTAGCAAGGACTCGTCTGATTTTGTCACTATTTAAATTTGTTTACCTCATGTTCATTTTGCACTTGTGGCTACAGTTACCTTAGCTTACCATGGATGCAACTCAAGTCACATGATTGTTGAAATACTTGTGTTTGCAACACTTTCGTTTGGCTTATCTTCACCATGCACTTTACATATTACATACATATGCATTACTACCTCAGCCTCTAACTCCTCAGACTACTTATTAATCCACATGCCTGAGCACTTGCACTCCACTGACTTCTCCAGGACAACATGCATCCCCTTGCATTAGGTAGCTGTTGTACTTTACTTACATACTCTGCCCCAACTCTACTTTACTCTACTATATAAGATGGACACTACTATACAATCTCCTCAGACATCTTACTTCCAGTCTGAGTGAGTACCTTTCTACCCCATCTATACCTTCTCTCACACCTTCCCTGCAACATACTTAAACCATGTTGCCTCACCCTACTGCACTCACAACCACTCACTCTCTGCTGCAGACATGTGTCTGCCTGCCACCCTGATCATGTTAGGGTCCTCATATGTTTTATCACTTATCTACATCATAGTTGCTGCAATCTCCCATGGCCTGCACATACAATGATCTCATTGATTACTGCACAATCATTGTTGATGTGTGAACTTTAGTTACTTATAATATCTTTAGGACATTCAATTTTGTATAAGTAGTTGACAGACTGGCAGTCTTGAACCCGAGTCTTGTCAACTTCACAATCTAGGGATTCTCCTATACTGCACTTGACCTAAGCTCACTACAATCTCACTTCATCCTCTAAGAACTAAGTCTAAGATCTCTAAGTCACTCTAAGCATCACTAAGACATCCTAAACTCATCACTCTGGATCCTCATTTAGTCATTGGTGGTATCATCCTCATCACTATCTCATTGATCCCACTCTTCATTGTCATCAGGAATGTTTACAACACTTATCAAGCACATATCAACTACCTTGTTACCAGGGGTACTGTTATAGCAAACCTTCCCTAGGACCATCCAATAGGCCACTCTTAGCACTCCACACCTGGGATCTTGTTGATCTACCTCCAGGCTGTAATCTGGTGGGTAACAAGTGGGTTGTCAAATAAAAGGCAGATGGATGATACAAAGCACACCTTGTTGTAAAGGGATATGCTCAAGTACAAGGTGTTGATTACAACAAAACTTTTTCCCCTGTTACATGCTTTGAATCTCTACATACTCTTCTAGCCATAGCTGCTCTTGAAGATTGGGAAGTGCACTCCATGGACATTAAAACTGCATTCCTCAATGGCAATTTAGAAGAAGATATATACATGGACCAACCACATGGTTTTGTAGTCCCTGGAACAAAGGGGAAAGTATGCTGTCTCTCAAAAGCTATCTATGAACTAAAACAAGCATCTCAACAATGGCACCATAAGATGCACAGCTCTCTCCTCAATCTTTCCTTCACCTGCACACTTTCTGACTCTGGAATATACATCTCTGCCTCTTCCTTGAAACCCCTCATCAGAGTTCTTTACATTGATGACATCACCATTCTAGGGGGATTGCTTGAAGAAGTTGAACAATGCAAAGTGGTACTCAAGTCCATCTTTGACATGACTGATGTGGGAGAAATCAAGTTGTATCTTGTGTTGAATTTATCATTCACTATATGACACTAATCATGCCCTTGCCCCATCTTATCTACTCATCTTCATCTGATCATCATCTGATCTTATCTACATATATACATCTTATTCTTCTCTCTTCTAATTATCTCTAATACTTATCTACTTTTGGTTGGTCTACACATTGTAGCTCCATCCAAATCCTATCAAACCTACTATATCTTCTCTCTGGTCATTGTCTTCTTTTACCCTTTTATCTCAACATCAGTCATAAACCCTAAATGGGGAGTAATCTCTATAGTTAGGCCTTAGGGCCACTTCTTTCCTCTATGACCAAATTAAACTTAGACATCATCATTCTCCTAGCTGTGCTTGTATGCCCATTTTTACATCTTGGTCTTCATGTGACATGTGAACATCCCAATCATACTCTCAACATAGATCAGGAGGCTTACATTGGAGATCTCTTGAAGTGCTTTCAGATGGAAGATTGCAACACCATGACTACTCCTTTACCTCCAGGCACAACACCCATGAAGGCTAATGATGGTTATTCTGCACCACCTTCCCTCCACAGTGTCAGAACATTTTTCATTTTCTTTTCATTTTATGATTTCTTTTATTCTTATCACATAAGATCTACAAGAGATATCTTATCTCATCTTGTCAGATCGTCAGTAGATATTATCACAATTATCTACAACTCACATCTATTTAGTCATTGGGCCACTTATTATACAGATATGACTACATTTCCCATAGACACTTACTGATGCAGTGCAATGCTGTGCATTGCTTACTGATACTTCTCACAGATGCTGTGCATCTTACTTACATATGCCTGCCCTATAGTTACAGCACATGGTCTGTGCACCAACCCTGTTAGTATATATAGGGCATCCCTGTAGTAGATAGTTCTTTAGCTTTATACATCTGGGATATCTGCTTCATAGTGTGCATTCATCCTAAGTTGTATCATCTCATCCCTTTTTCCTCCTTTTACTCTTGTGACCTCACTATACAAGCATGCACCTCACAATTGTTATGAGGCACTTTCTTTGGCACCTTGTAACAGTTTTCTTTTTTTCTCTTTTTCTTTTTTCCTTCTTATATTTGACTTACTATGAGCGTAGTATTAACTACAACAGTGAGCTTAGCTCCTACTCATAGTAAGGACTCATTTCTTTACTCTTTATAGTACTTAAGTATTTACATACTTAAGTGTGAGCTTAGCTCCAAGTACAATAAAGACTTATCTTTTCCTTTCTCTCTTTCTTTTATTTATTATAACATTTACTTGCTAAGGACTATTACTATACAATTAGCAAGGACTCCTCTTTCTTGCCTTTCTTTACCTTTGTTTATATCATGTTCAGTTCATGCCAGTGGCTAAGTCACACTACTTACACTATGGATGCATCTTACTGCACACTACTCCACATTACCATGTATTGCTGTGCAATACTGCACCTTACTGCACAACCTTACTATACTTAGGACTCTAGTTTTGTACAAGTAGTTGAAAGACTGGCGGTCTTAAACCCCAGTCTTGTCAACTTCACAATCTAGGGATTCTCCTATACTGCACTTGACCTAAGCTTGCTACAAACTTGCTTCACCCTCTAAAAACTAAGTCTAAAATCTCTAAGTCACTCTAAGCGTCACTAAGACATCTTAAACTTGTCACTCTGGATCCTCATATAGTCATTAGTGGAATCATCCTCATCACTATCTCATTGATCCCAATCTTTGTCATCATAAGGAACATCTATTACACTTATCAAGCATGTAATCACTACCTTGTTACCAGGAGTATTGTTACAGACATTCCCTAAGATCATCCAATAGGCCACTCTTAGCAACAATTGTATAAAGCTCTACCCCAGCAACCTCACACTCTTCCTATACCATCTCAATCATCAATCCCCTCCCTCCTCATTCAAAGAGAATGTTGTACTGTTATAGTTCTCCAATTTTTTGTAGTTCAGCTGCAGTGCTGGGCCATACATTGCTTCAGTGAGCAGTGCAAGGGTGTCTACCACTTACTGGGGCACTGCAAACCCTCCTGACAACTGTTCAGACCAGGAGTATGATAAAATTTTACTATAACAAAGGATTCTTTCATAGTATTAGTAGCCCTAGTACTTACCCTTACATACCACCACCCATTCCATTTGGTGTTTGAAAGGCCTATTCCCTTGAAAAAGGAATATGAGTTTTCACTTCACACAATCTTAATTTTCATCATTCCACACATTCTACACTTGGAAAAGAGAACTTGATCTGGCAAATCCTACACCAGATTCAGCACTCTTCCACCACCTACTCATCCTCAAACTTCTCACTCTCTCCAACATTTCTACACCAACACCTATTACTACACCCAACAACAGGCCATCTAGTTCTGTTGACGTCTCCACTGCTTAGTAACATCCTGTTTCCTTTTTCATCTACCTACTGCACAACACACTCCAACACACACATACATAGATACACATGCCTCTCTTCTCCATATGTCTGGTCCGTGCGCTACTTGACTTACTATAATTAGCTAGTAGCATTGTAGTAGAAGAATAAGAACTATTCCAGTTCCTCTCTCTCGCACATGGCCTGTGCTCAACAGGTTATGGGCCCTGCCCGGGCCATCTGCATCTCTCTCATCCTTGCTACAGTACTCCTCTTCACACTACTCAATTCACACACATATCTCATACTCGTGCTACTCCTCTCACACCTCACAACTCCCTCCAATGCTGCCTCCATTCCCAAGATCAACATCATCTTAGAAGGAACAGAAAACTACAAACAATGGGCGAATATCATAAAATCCGCACTCATCATCATGGGAATCTGGTATACAATCTCTAAAGCACCCATCACTCCCATCACCTCCACTGAGGACATCGAAGGTGGAATGCCCATCATTACCATTACAAATGCTGAACAAATCGAGGCTTGGGAACACGACAACAACGTCACCAAAGCCGTGATATCCATGCACTGTGGCTCACAACCCGCAGCCATGGTTGCTGGAGACTCCATGACAGTGCGACGAGCCTGGGATGGTCTGAAGGAGGTTTATGGTAAACAAACCGTCATCGCCACGTTTGTTGACTTCCAGGCATTGTTCACTAGCAAATTCGATATCGCTACCCCCCTCACACCACAGATAGATGCTCTCATCATTGCACAAGACCATCTAATCGCATCGGGAGTTGAGGTCAGTGAACAGAATATGTGCTTCTTACTCCTACATGCTCTCCCTCCTTCATGGAGCTCATTTTCCTCTGCACTACTTGCTTCCTCTGACCTTGCCCACCTCACCATCGGTAACATTCGTGGACACATCTTGGATGAAGAAGCACGTACAAAACCCCGCTCGACACTAGCAGCTTTTTCATCCACACTGGCATCCAACAACCACCGCAACACCATGTACTGCTCACACTGCAAACGCCGCAACCACACCATCAAGACATGTTGGATGCTGCATGGGATGCCTGCTGATGTTAAAGCAAGGTTAGACAAGTGGGATCGGGACAAAGATAAGGGGGAGAACAATTTACCTATGTCCATAAATGCCATGTCTTCTGCTACGGAACTTGACACTTGTTACTATGCAGGCCACGGCCTCTGGATGCTTGACTCAGGCTGCACTGACCATATCTCCCCACACAAAGACGACTTCCTAACCTACTCCTCTGAGTCACTGCATTCTGTTGCTGTTGGAAATGGTATGCTCATTGCCTGCCTTGGTTGTGGACTGTGTTCTTGTCGACACACACTTCCCGACAAAACCATCGTGAATGTCTTGTTGTCAAATGTGCTTCACGTTCCTAGCACCTCCTCACGCTATCTGTCTGTCAGCTGACTCGATGCACTAGGATTCCAGGTGATCTATGGCGCTGGCATCTGCACAATCATTAAGGATAACAGAACGTTCAGCTCTGGGTTCCTACGAAATGGCACGTACTGGGTTGCACTTGATTCCATGCCTGTACTCCATGCGATGACTCCTCCCTCTCTATGTGTCTGGCATGAACAGCTTGGTCACCTGTCCAAGCAGGTTGTTCAGTGCATCTCTCTGACACAGCTGACTGGCGTTGCCCTTTCTCCATCCTCCCCATCTACTCCTCTCTGCACTGGATGCATACAAGGAAAACTCACCCACGCTCCATTCTGCCTCTCTCACTCGTGGGCCTCCTCTCCTCTCGACCTCATTCACTCTGACCTCGTTGGTCTGATGTCTGTTGGCTCCCTTGGATACCACAACCTCTATTTCGCCACCTTCCTTGACAATTTCTTGGGCTTTGGCATGGTCTACTTCCTTCGTTGGAAGGACCTTTTTGTGTGGGCTCTTGACAATTATCTATCCTGTGTCCATACCCTCTTCGGCCGGTGGCCGAAGTCCCTGCGTTCTGACCGAGGGGGGGAATACATTGCGTCCTCCATTACTGATCTGCTGACAACCAAGGGGGTTGAACACCAACTCACTGTCCCTTACTCACCTCAGCAGAATGGTCGCACCGAATGATGGAACCAGTCCATCCTCGATCACGCTCTCGGCCTCCTGCATTGCACTGGCCTGTCTTTGGGCTTCTGGGAACTCGTGGTGCACACTGCCATACATACCTACAACTTGTCACTGGCACACCGTCTCCACTGGCAAACTCCACAAGCTCTCTGGCAGCCTTCAACACAGCCGCCAGATGTGTCTCATCTTCGTGTCTTTGGCTGTAGAGCATGGGTCTGAG
>QLPN01002006.1:0-15205 GCA_003314395.1 Albatrellus ellisii | reverse complement strand
CAGAAGCATGGAGGAACTTACAAGTCGCAAAACAACGACTACACGAGGCTAATCCCCTCAACCCATTACACCCCATGCCATTCCGAGACTGGGTAGAATTTGACACCAAACTACATGAACAGTTTGGGGACCCAGATGAAGCACACACAGCACAGCAAGCTCTCCACAAATTACAACAAATGGGAAAAACAGCAGATGAATATACCACTGAATTCCTTTTACTAGCAGCAAAAACACTATATGATGAGCACGCGCTCATCGACTGCTACAAAAGGGGATTAAACAGTGACGTCTTAAACAGAGTTTACAATATCAATCCGCTCCCTGTCACTTACCTAGATTGGCAAAGGATGGCCCAACAAGCTGACAGATATGAGAGAATATCGTCAGCTAATGCAATCTAGGGGACCATCACAATGGACCCCCAGATATACACCAGCCAATCCTCAGACAAACACAGGTACACAAAGAGCTAGCAATGTGACGGTGCCAATGGATGTTGACACAGCACAGAGAAGAAGACCCCTGATATGTTTCAACTGTAGAGAAGAGGGGCATAGGGCAAACGTTTGTCCACAAAGGAGGAGCATCAGAGAAATTCATGAGGAAATCAGGCAGATGAGCACAGTGGATTTTGAGAAGATGATATTTGATGAAGGGGAAAGGAGGAAACAGCAGGGTTTTGCGAAGGACGGCCAGTAGATGTCGCTGGACTGTCCAAAAACATGTTCTCAGTACTTACTCCAGACGATGGCACTGTTGATCATGCAAATGTATGCGATCCTATTGATCAAATAGTATTTAACAACATTTCATCAGAGACAAAGACTGAGAGAGAAAAGACATCTGAGAGTATGCCCTCTCAGGAAAAAGAAAAGCATGTAGTCATGGGGATTAGAGTGGATTTACCCATGATTAAAGTCAAGATCAAAGTACCAGAGAACAGTCAAACAGTAACAATTGAAGCGCTTCTAGATTCAGGAGCTACTACATGTTATATAGACAAAGAATTTGTGAAAACAAATCGTCTAAGCACGAAGAAACTTCCTATAGCCATACCAGTCTATAACGTCAATGGAACCAAGAATGAACAAGGGTCTATCACAGAAACCGTGGATTTAATTGTCAAAGTCCAAAACCACACAGAACGAACATCCTTCTGTGTTACAGGACTAGGAAAAGTCAATCTCATACTTGGAGAAACTTGGCTTAAAATCCATAATCCTGAAATTGACTGGAATACTGGAACGATCTTGTTTACTAGATGTCCGCGAAGATGTCACGTACGAGTAGTTGAAGATAGGAAGCAATGGAAGAAGAAGAAGATAGAAAAACAAAAAACAGAAATACCAAAAATAGTGGAAGTCGACGATGATGATGAAGATGAAGTGCAAAAGGAAGATCGTATCCTCTGCATCATGATAGGAGATGATGAGAAGGATGCCGCGATTCATAATATATCCCAAAATTTAGTGATAGAGGCAGAAAAGAAGAAGATAAAGAAATCCTTTGAAGATATTGTCCCAAAAGCATATCATGGGTTCAAATCAGTCTTTGAAAAGGATTCCTTTGATGAATTGCCTCCCAAACAAATTTGGGATCATGCTATTGAATTGAAACCTGGGGCGAAAATGCATATAGGAAAGGTGTATAATTTGTCCTTTACCAAACAACAAGAGTTAGAGAAATTTGTCGAGGAAAATCTCAGATCAGGACGAATATGTACCTCTAAATCACCTATGGCTTCTCCATTTTTCTTCATCAAGAAGAAGTCAGGTGAATTACATCCTATCCAAGATTACCGTCGCCTCAACGAAATTACTATCAAGAATTCCTATCCCCTACCACTCATCTCGGAATTGATAGATAAACTCAAAGGGGCAAAATATTTCACCAAACTTGATATCAGATGGGGATACAACAACGTTCGTATTAAAGAAGGCAATGAGTGGAAAGCAGCCTTCATCACAAACAAAGGCCTATACGAACCTCTTGTTATGTTCTTCGGACTCACTAACAGCCCTGCTACATTTCAAACCATGATGAATCATCTCTTTAGAGAACTCATTGCTAGGGGCAAAGTGGTAGTCTACATGGACGACATCCTCATATTCACCGCCACAATGGAAGAACATTGCCGCATAGTGGAAGAAGTCCTCACAATATTATGCGATAACAAACTCTATCTGAAACCAGAAAAATGTGACTTCAAAAAGACAGAGATCGATTACCTCGGCCTTAAGATATCCTTTGACAAGATCATGATGGACCCCGTCAAAGTCCAAGGGATAGCTGAATGGCCCACTCCAATATCTGTCACTGAAGTTCACTCATTCTTGGGATTCACCAACTTCTATCATCGCTTTATCCAAGGATTTTCCGATATAGCAAAACCCCTGAATACTCTTTTACAAAAAGATAGTAAATGGCACTGGGAACAGGAACAAAAAGACTCGTTTGAAAACCTTAAAACAGCGTTATGTTCAAAACCTGTTTTAGTCTTTCCTGAACCCAATCACCCATATCTTGTAGAAGCCAATAGTTCAGGATATGCCACTGGCGCAGTTTTATCACAGATGAGAGATGATGAGAAGTGGCATCCAGTCACATATATCAGCAAAGGGTTATCACCAGCAGAGAGGAATTATGACATCTATGACAAAGAGATGTTAGCCGTTATATGTGCATTGGAACAATGGCGACACTATCTAGAAGGAACAGATAGTACAGTCGAGATCCTCACGGATCACAAAAACCTAGAGTACTTTATGAGTGCCCAAAAATTGAACCATCGCCAGGCTTGATGGTCTCTATTTCTTTCTAGGTTCAACTTTCACCTTTCCCACAGACTGGGGAAGAGTTCAGCCAAACCAGATCTCCTCTTGAGACGAGCGGATCATAAAGAGGGGGTGGAACATGACAACGAAAATGTCATACTGCTTAAACCAGAATTTTTCACAAAACCAAACCACATACAAGCAGTATTGACAAACAACATTCCACTACTTCAAAAGATCGCAGACGAACAGGAGAAAGACGGAGATGTCAAGATGTGGGTAGAATTGTCAGCAGACGAATGCAAAACGGCAACTATAGCAGGATGGGGACAAAATAAAAAAGGACTACTCACATACAAAAACAAAATCTTAGTCCCAGATAGTTGCAGAGCAGACGTTGTCAAACAATGTCACAACACCCCAATTGTAGGACATCCAGGACAGTGGAGGACACTGGAGATAGTTTCGAGAACATTTTGGTGGAAAGGAATGGCAGCATACATTGGGAAATATGTCAAGAGCTGTGACATATGTCAAAGAACAAAGACAATCACCAAAAAACCACAAGGAGAATTGACTCCAAATGAAATACCATCTCATCCCTGGCAAATCATCTCTACAGACTTGATCACACAATTACCAGACAGTCAGGGATACAATTCAATTTTAGTGGTTGTCGATCACTTCTCGAAAATGATTCACACCATGGCAACAACCTCAGACGTCACTGCAGAAGGAGTAGCACGGTTGTTCAGAGACAACATTTGGAAACATCATGGACTACCCAAAAAGATTTTATCTGATTGAGGTCCCCAATTTGCTTCCAAAATGATGAAGGAGTTAAACTGATTATTGGGCATTAAAACAGCCCTATCCACAGCATATCATCCACAAACAGATGGACAGACAGAAAGGATTAATCAAGAAATTGAACAATACCTCCATATCTTTGTGGATCATCGACAGTCAGATTGGATGAATTGGTTACCTATGGCAGAATTCTGTTACAATAACAGAGTTAATGCCTCTACCAAATACTCTCCCTTCATGCTAAATTCTGGACAAAACCCACACATGGGATTCGAACCAGGCAAGACATCCACCATTGATTCAGTGGAAAACTTTGTTGAAGGATTGAAGAGGACAAGGGAAGATGCAGAATCAGCGCTGAGAAAAGTGGCTGATGACATGAAGAAGTACTACGATGCACACAAAGGAAAGACTCCTCAATATCAAGTTGGAGATAAAGTATGGTTAGACACATCCAATATTCAGACAGGAAGACCAACTCGGAAGTTGGATCATAAACGACTTGGTCCATACTCCATTACCAAAGTGCTTTCAAACAATGCATACCAATTAGCACTTCCCAAGTCTATGAAAATCCATCCTGTTTTTCATATCATCAAACTACTACCATATTCTCCAAATGATATTCCAGAACGTATCATTAAAATTCCGCCACCACCCGTCATCAAGGATAATGTTGAACAGTATGAAGTTGAAAAGATTCTGAATAGTAGGAAATATTGTGGCAATGTCCAATACCTCATCAAATGGAAGAACTACCCAGAAGATGAAAATTCCTGGGAACCAGCACGTATTATGATCAAAGACGTACCCAAGCTGGTCAAAGAATTCCATATTGTCCATCCCACCGCTATCAGATATATTCAAAATAATTCCATTTCTGTCAAACGACTTTCCAACTTAGCAACCCTACCTACTCATGGATCAGAGCATGCTGCCGGACTAGATCTTTACAGTGCAGAAGAAATTGTTATCCCTGCACATGGCCAAAAATTGGTCGATACTCAAATCTCCTTGGCTATACCAGACAACTGTTATGGATGTATTGCTCCTCACAGCGGTCTGGCTGTCAAAAACTCTATTCACATTGGAGCAGGAGTTATCGATTCAGACTATCATGGCCCTGTAAAGATTCTACTGGTTAATCTCAGCAATAATGACTTTATAGTCAAAATCAAAGACCGAATCGCTCAATTGATCCTAGAGCATATATCCCTTGCCAATGTCGAAGAAGTTATTTCCTTAGATAACACTCAATGTGGAGATAAAGGTTTTGGATCCACAGGAGTTTCTTTCACTCATTGAGTCATCTCGTCCTAAGAAGGGGGGTATTTGTCAGAACATACTTATTTTTCTTTTCATTTTACGATTTCTTTCATCCTTATTGCTCAAGATCTACACAAGATATCTTATCTCATCTTATCAGATCATCAGTAGATCTTATCGCGATTATCTATGACTCATACTCATTTACTCATCAGATCACTTACTGTACATTTATGACTACATTTCCCACAGACGCTTACTGATGCAGTGCTATGCTGCGCATTGCTTACTGATACTTCACACAGATGCTGCGCATCTTATTTACATACGCCTGCCCTATAGTGACAGCACATGGTCCATGCGCCGATCCCTATAGTATATAAAGACTCTCGTGTAGTAGATAGTTCTTTAGCTTTATACATCTGAGATATCTGCTATACAGTGTGACTCATCTAAGGTGTATTGTCTCATCCTTCACCAATCCCCCTCCCTTTTCAGTTGTGACCTCGCTGCCTTAGCGTGTGCCTCACAGCAAGCCTATTGTTGTCCCAGACCCATATGAAGCTTACCTTTGTGAGTTTCTGCCAGGTCAGCTGCCAGACTTGCTCATTGTTGCAAAAGAGTCAGCATCACTGCATTCCATATTGCCATTGGTTGACAACAATCAACAAATAGAAAGCATAATTGATCTGGGGTGCCAAGTAATCACAATGTCAGAAGAGGTTTGCCATTCACTTGGACTAATTTATGACCCAAGTGTGGTCCTAAATATGCAGTCGGTGAACGGTGAAGTTGACAGGTTGCTTGGCCTCACCCATAATGTTCCATTTTTATTTAAAGATATCACATTATATTTGCAGGTTCATGTCATCCACAGTCCAGCCTACAACATCCTACTCAGGCAACCATTCGACATATTAACATGAAGCATCGTTTGCAACTTTGGTTATGAGGATCAGATGATCACAATCCATGATCCTAACATGGGGTCATTGGTGACTGTCCCTATGCTGCCGTGTGGGTCCTGTCAGTTCCAGTTTCACCAAAAGGAAGTCTTGGGTTTTTGTGATTTGAGGATCTGACTGCTAAGAGCGGCCTATTGGATGGTCTCAGGGAAGGTCTAGAATGTTACTCCTGGTAACCAAGGTTTGGATATTGGTTTGATGAGCGTAATAGAGATTCCGGATGACGATGAAGAATGGAATCAACGAGATGGTTATGAGGATAGTTCCACCAATAACAATACGAGGATCCAGAGTTGACGAGTGTAAGATGTCGTTTTAGTGTCGGTTGTAGTAGCTTAGAGGTCTTAGACTTAGTTCTTTAGAATGAAGAGAGATTTGAAATGAGTTTAGATCAAGCGCAGTATTAGGAGAATCCCTAGATTGTGAAGTTGACAAGACTGGGGTTTAAGACCGCCAGTCTGTCAACTTTTTATACAAGACTGACGATCTAACTATAGTAAAGTTGCGCAGTAATTAAACAATACTGCACAATAAGGCGCAGTAAGTACATGTCCATGTGATATAAGTGGCTTAGCCACAAGCGCAAAATGAACAAGGTGTAAACAAAGGTAAACGAGAGCGAGAAAAAGGAGGTCCTTGCTAATTGTATAGTAATAGTCCTTAGCAAGTAAATGTTGTAAATAAATAAAGAAAGATAAAAGGAAAAGTAGATAAGTCTAATATAGTACTTGGAGCTATGCTCACACTCAAGTATGTAAATACTTAAGTACTATAAAAGAGAAAAGAAAAGATAAGTCCTTACTAAGTAAAGTGGAGCTAAGCTCACACTTGCAGTAATAATACTACACTTTACTAGTAAGTAAAATAAGGAAAAGGAAAGAGAAAAAAAGAAAACGCGTTACGAGGTGCCAAAGCAAGTGCCTCGTAACACTGACTGTGCATTGGGGAGATCGCAAAAATAATGATGCGTTTGTCTGCACTGACCCCATTCCCATTTTCCATCATTACACTACATATCCCACTCCATCTGCACTTCCAGCTTCTGCATTTCTTGATTCTTCAGACTCCACTGTTGTTGTGTATGGGAAGAGAAAGTACAAGCTGGTAGCAAAGAAAGTATGCCCGGTTATGGCTGATCTCCTGGTGCACTTTCACATTATTCATGATATACATGGCAACCTGCTCGCATCAATTCCTATACTTTCACACCATCCTCCACCATTTATTCCAGTTGGATGCTATACTAACAAACAAAAAGATATCATAGACAGAGCACACAAAGGCAACTTCCTATGGCCTGCTGAGCGCAATCTCATGCATCACTTTATGTGCTTGCAGCACTTAGGTTTTGCATGGGACAACTCTGAGTGAGGACATTTCCTGGAGGACTTCTTCCCACCCATTGAAATCCCTATTGTAGAACACAAGCCTTGGGTACAGTGCAACATCCCCATTCCACCAGGTATCTACGATGAAGTATGTCACCTTATTACCAAAAAGATCACAGCTGGTGTCTATGAGCCATCCAACTCATCATACTGATCTCACTGGTTTCATGTCGTCAAAAAGGATGGTACCAGTCTTTGGATTGTGCACAGTCTCGAGCCACTTAACATGGTGACAATCCAACACTCTGGCATACCTCCATTCACCAACCTCCTTGCAGAGCAATTCATGGGTCATGTTTGTGGTGCAACATTGGATCTATATGTTGGCTACAATGAACAGTTGCTTGTGGAATCATTGCAAGATCTAACCACTTTCCAGTCACCATTTGGTGCATTGTGTCTCATCACCCTTCTGATGGGGTGGACGAATTCTGTTCCTATTTTCCATGAAGACGTTACTCACATCCTACAGTCCAAAATCCCACATGTCACAGTACCATTTATCAACGATGTACCAGTGAAGGGTCCCAACACCAATTACTGTGATGCCGATGGTAAATATGAAACAATCCCTCAGAATCCCAGCATCTGACACTTCGTCTGGGAGCACTTTCAAAATCTTAACCACATAGTCCAGCAATTGAAGTATGCTGGAGGCACAGGGCACAAGATGGTGCTCTGTGCACTGAACTTCAATGTTGTGGGACATCATTGTACTCCAGAGGGTCGTATCCCCAAGGAATCATGCATCGCGAAAATATCCAATTGGGGTCCATGTCGCAACCTCTCGGATGTCCATGCATTTCTTGGCACTGTCAGCATCCTTCGCATCTTTATTTGCAATTTTGCACATCATGCTCACACTCTCACCATGCTTACTTGTAAACTCCAACCCTTCATCTTCAGTCCAGAGCAGCTAGCCATGCAAGAAGATCTCAAACAAGCTGTTCTCTTGTCACCCACACTCAGGCCCATTGACTATCATTCATCCATGCCCATTATCCTTTCAGTTGATACCTCATATATCGTGGTCGGCTTCATCCTCAGCCAGGAAGATCCGGGAAACAATGGGTAGCACTATTTCACACGTTTCGGTTCAATAATGCTCAACGATCGAGAGTCATGCTTTTCACAAGCAAAACTTGAGATTTATGGTTTATTCTGTGCCTTGCACGCATTGAAGCTCTACCTCATAGGTGTTCAAAACCTCTTCATTGAAGTTGACGCATGGTACATAAAAGGCATGCTAACCAATCCAGATCTTGCGCCTTCTGCAAGTATCAATAGGTGGATCATCGGTATCCTTGCATTTCACTTCATGCTAGTACACATACCTGGAGTGGTCCATGGTCCAGACGGACTGTCACAATGACCCTTGCAGCCCAGTGATCTGCCAGAGGACAATGATGAAGGAGAATTCAATGACTGGATTGATTGCTTTTACAGTTTCATACACATTATTAACCCACCATTCCTGCATCTCTGCACCACTCCACAATTCCTCACCATGTTAGCTAACAGTATACCAGAAACCACAACAGAGGGCGAGGCAATATTGCAACCAGATGAGGAAAATGTGCCTATGGAAGTGATTCCATGAAACGCTGTGGTGCTATGACAGGGCAAGTGGCTTCTCACCATTCATGCATGGCTGGATGACTTACAGTGCCCAGCTGATGTTGATGATGCACAGTATGCAAGATTTGTCTGTTATTGTACTGACTTCTTCGTAGTCACAGGGTGACTCTGGCAAAAAGATCTGCATGGCCAGCACAAAGCAGTCCTCTTTTATGAGGAGTGATTACCCATTCTGCGATCTGCTCACAATGATATCGGTCATTGGGGTATTTATGTGACACACACCTAAATCTGTGAATGCTTCTGGTGGCCTCAATTGCCACAAGATGTTGCCTGGTTTGTATGGACATGTCATATCTGTCAACTGCAGCAGATTAGGAACATCTTGCTGCCCCCAACGGTTGTGACACCAGCACCCTTATTCACCAAAATGTACATGGATTCCATGCACATGCCTCTGTTGGGTGGATATAAGTATATTACACAAGGTCATTGCTCACTCACACATTACCCAGAGTTTTGCATGCTGCACTCTGAGATAGCTAAATCCCTTGGTGACTGGATATTCAAAGATATTCTTTGTTGCTGGGGAGTGCTGATGGACATTGTGTCAGATAATGGCATGCCATATGTCAAAGTGCTAGATTATTTTGCACAGCAGTATCACATTCAGCATATTCACATTTCTGGTTACAATTCACACACCAACAGCATTGTTGAGCATCCACATTTTGATGTACACCAGGTGTTGTTCAAGGCTGCAGATGGCGACCAGTTGAAATGGTCTCAGGTTACATACTCTGTGTTTTGGGCTGACCACATTACAATTTGTAGGCACATGGGGTGTTCCCCTTATTTTGCCATTACTGGCACACACCCTATTCTACCCCTCAACATCACCAAAGCTACATATCTCGTTCCACCACCAGATTCTATTTTGTCTACCACTGATCTCATTTCTCGCAGGGCGATCACACTCCAGAAGTGTCAAGAGCATCTCACAGAGTTACACTCCACAGTATTTGATGCATGATGGGAAGCTGTGGCCAGATTCAAGCACGAATTTGATGCAACTATCTGTGGTTTCAACTTCCAGCATGGCACTCTGGTCCTCATCCATCATACCACTATTGAAAAGGCATTAAACTGCAAGATGTGCCCTCGCTACCTCGGGCCTCTTGTCATGCTCTTGCATAATAGAGGTGGTGCATATATACTCTGTGAACTCGATGGTGCAGTTCTAGACAGGCCTATTGCCACATTTCATGTCATCCCCTATTTTGTGCGACAGGCAATTGTCTTGCCTCCCCTCAACAACCTCATTGACATCATGACAGAACGTCTCTGTCAACTGGAGTCTACTACATTAGACAACGTTGAGGAGCAAGTCATCACCTGTGACTAGAAATGTGTCTCTTTTATTTCCCTTTCCCTCTTTACTTATTTCCTATCCAGTTCTTATCTTTATTTTTATTTCTCTTTTATGTGCTCACAAGTCTCTCACATGTCCCTTTACTTTCACCCTCTTGCCTTATTTCACAGATTTATAAACATACAAGATGACAACAAAAATACTGGCGGCGATTACTCCTGCTCCTTTCCCTTGCCTTTTGACCCTGCCACCTTCTGATGCACTGCACTACACTCTGGGCTCTGCCACTCTTGCTCCATGAGTTGTGCACATATGATTTGGATCTCAGCCTCCAGCAGGTGCATGGACCAATTGATGGAGAGACGCTGCAGCCCCAGCTTGGCATACTGCATCTCATACCATTGAAGGGCCCCCCAGTTCATGGCTTCTGTCATGTCACTGTTTTGGTAGTCAAGTTGTGGCAGGGCCATTGGGAAGTCGACACCCATGGACATGCCCACCACTGGTAGGGACACCTCGGACTCAGACCACACATGTGTGATGGAATGACTCAGTCTGGCTGCCTTGCTGCTACCTCACATGAAGAGTGGTGTCAGGGACAGCGGTTCTGTGACCCAACCTGCTGATTAGAGTCCATGTCGCACTGCACCAAGTAAGGGACTTACCTGCTACAACTGGCCAGTCTGGCCATTCTGTGAATTCACAGCGTTGCCACTGCCACACGCACCTCATGCATCGCCCTGCCCACTCATACCACTGGCACTCACTATTCAAGCATTGGCAGCGGCCACAAGGCTTCTTCACCTGTGAAGGTCAATCACGCTGAAGAGAAGTTGTAGATAGGGCACATACCTGCCACATTGGCCCCACATCCATCTGCTTCCACCCTCACCACTTTGCTGCACCAGCGACCATCTTTGGGGTCATCATGCCCATGCACACACATTTTCATTGGCATGGCATGGTGTCCTCATCCATGTCTTCAGCACCACACTTCAAGGCCATCAACATCATTGAGTCAGTTGGGTCCACCATGTCTTCCCATGCCCCATCCTCCTCCTCAGCACCCTCCTCATCATTGATGTCCTCATCATTGGCATCATCAACATCCTCATCATCAGCATCATCGACATCAATCAGCTCTGGAGGTGCAGGTTGCTTACCTTTGGCCACTCAATGGGCCACTGTGCTCCTTGATGCCCAATTCCTGTATCCATGCCTGCCCATGCTGCGGTGGGGGCAGCATGACCTTGGGCTTCTGCCCATGCATTCTGACCCCTGCCTGCAACAATGCCCATTTGACTTGTGGTGTGGCTGGATGTTCCTTGGTCACAAGCGACGTGTCTGCCTCATGTTCTGCCTCCTCCTGCGGTGCCCACTCTGCCTCCTCCCTCCAGCCCAGCACAGCACATATCAATGCCATGCATGCCACCTCACACATGTTGTAGGACAGTGGGCCTGGCACAGTTGTGTGCAGCCCTAAACACCTCCACAATTGTGAGTGATGGCATGGGGTTGGACAGGAGGCTGCACAGGTGTGGGGTAAGCACAAGGCATGAGGTGCAGTGCATAGTTGAGGTCCTGGCTGGCGACCACACAGCACACAAAGTTGTGTGGGCCTGTGCTACTCTCAGCTCCACACATGCTCAAGGTGCTGCCCCCAGGGAAGATATTTTGGTGCACCCTCTTTTCTTGCACTCATTTCTGCTTACTGACACATGTACACCCATGCTGCTGCTGTGTCAACAGCATGTGGTCCCCTACCACCTGTGCCACCACTGTAAGAACAGCATGCTGCACACTGCCCAGTACTGCACCCCCACTGCAGTGTGCCCAACAGGCACTGTGCAGCCAAGGTGCTGGCTGGCAACTGCACAGTGCATGAGGCCATGTGGGCCTGTGCTGCCCCTTGCTTATTCACCTGCACTTGTATATGTGCCTGTGCCACCACTGTACCAGCACAGTGTGGCAACTTTCTTGCCACCCACATCCACGTGGGCAACTGGTATGTCCTTTCTCCCATTCCCATCCACATGCCCACATCACCACTGTCTCCACAGTGCGCTGCCCCCTGTCCACCCACACTGCTGCTGTACAATCAGTGCACAGCCACCACCTGCCTACCCACGCCACTGCTGTGCCAATACAGCACAGCCACAAGCTCACAGCACATATCATAGCTTGCACTCCATCACTACTCCATTCTCCCCCACTGTGAGGCTGATGCTAAGTTGAAGCCAAACAATTGAGGAAGAATGCTAAATCAACAAAAAGGACAATCGCACTTAGACTAGTGGATATCCCAGATGATCAGAACTGGGGAATAAACCGCTAGGAGTCCTATGTATATATAGTACCTTAGAGCATGCACAGACCATGCAGTACAGTATAGGGCTGGAGAATGAGAAAGTAAAGTAATGATGTCATATCTAATAATAGAGGGGACATGTCAGTACTGACTGAGGCTCCACAGCAACTGTGAGAGTGATTGGTGATGCTCTGCAGCAAGTGTGAGAAGGATTGGTGAGCATGCACAGTAAGGGTGAGAAAATGAAGTGTAGCTAAAGATAGAACAGGCCGATCGGAGATCGGACGATATACGCGTCATCGGCCAATAAAGACGAAGAGAAAGAATGCATGACCGTGGGAATCGCTTCAATAGATCAGGAGCGATTGTAAGATCTATGACAATAGAGATATAAGAAAATAGAGAAAAATAAAGAGAAAAATAGGGAAAATAATAGCAGCCTGACACCTGCTGAGACTGGCAGACAGCAGGGTACCCTGCCCTGTGCCTGCTCACTGAGAATTAACACCCACTCATGGGAGGCAAGCACCCCACCTCCTGGGATCATATGACCCAATCTGACAGCCAAGCCCCCCAGTGCCTGCCAACCCCCAGCACATGGAGTGTGCACCATGGCACACTGCACAAAAAGTTCCCCAATGGGTGGGCGCCACCATGCAAGCTGTCATGCAACACCATGGACAGCCTGCATGTGCTACAGGTGCATGACCCTGCAATATTCTCAATGCCGATGCTCACAGAAAAGTTCTGTGTCAGCCCAGAGGCTGTGTGGTGCATCCTGCAGAGCCACTGGCAGCTGTCATGTGAGGAGTGCATGCACATGCTTGAGCATGAGTGGCTCCACCGTGTAAAGTGGATCTGGGAGTGCAGTGAGAAGGAGTGGGAGATGGAGCTACTGGAGAGGTGGACATGGGTGGTGTGTGAGGAGTGGGAAGATGTGGAACAGGGCTGAATGCCTATGGCCAGAGGCATCAACAGGAAGGACATGCCCACATCACTGCTGTGTCAACAGCACACAGCCTGGTGGAGGTGAGCTTCTCACCTGCAGCCCTGCACATGGCCCAGTACTGCATGTCTGCTGTGGTGTGCTTGAGACACAGCATCATGGCAATGTTGATGGTGGTATGTCTTTCCTTTTTCATTTCATTCATTTTTTGGCTACCTGTCCACAGTGGGGTTGCAGGGACAGCAGCAACTCAGATGGATCACATGCAGGCCCAACAGAACACATTTGGGTGTGTCCTTTTTTCTCACACTTCTTTCTGCTTACTGACATCTGCACTCCCATGTCACCACTGTGTCAACAGTGTGCAGCTCTCCATGAGGTCAAGCAGCCACACAGTGAGTGCTGCGTGCACCATGTGTGCTGCCTCAGGTAGGTTGTACAACAGTGGGCCCAGCACATCTGTGCATGGCCCTAAACACCTCCACAGATGTGAGCAATGGCATGGGGTTGGACACAAGGTCACACAGGTGCAGTGTGAGCACAAGGCACAGTGCGTGGTTGAGGTCCTGGCTGGTGACTGCATAGCACACAAAGTTGCATGGGCCCATGCTGCTCTCAGCTGCACATGTCATGCCAGCATCATGGGGCAGCTTGAACCACACTGGTGTGCATGTTTAGCATGGTGGTGGGCATGTGGGGGGTGCAATGGGGCACTCACAGGTTGAGCAGGAACCAGCACTGGCCTGCAGAGATGGCATCTGTAGGAGGTGGCCTAAGAACTATGAACAGCATGTAAAGTGGTGAGTGCTGGGTACACTCAAGGCGGTGCACACATGCATGTGCATAGCATGCTGAGTGGTGCATATCCATTCAACTGGCAGGAGGCAGGCCTTGGAGGTTTTGAATGTATGTGTTTAGTTGTGTCTGTTGAGTTGAGTGTAGCTTATCTCAGGGTGGAAGGTGTCCATCCTGCCTTACTTTTCCAGCCAGATCTCCAGAGCCCGCACATCGTCCAACTCCCATAACATGCCCCCATCAACAAACCTGTTCTGAATGAAAGGTATGATGCCATCTTTGTTGGTTGTGGCAGCAGAGGCTCCAGGGACTCTCTGTCCTGTATTTAAGCTGATGTAGATTGTTTTGATTGATTGTATGGTTAGCATCACACAGCTCTGTACAACAAGAAAGCCATCGTCATGAAGGAGGGTGGATGCCTTAGAGGGACCTGTGTATGTTCATCCTCACCAGATGCATGTTGACCTAATTGCCTCATTTTTCCACTGCAGTGCCTCAGATGCTCAGCCATGCAGGTGCTGTGCGTGGTTGGGGTGCTGACTGGCAACCGCACAGCACATGAGGTCATGTGAGCCTGCACCACTCTTGGCCACATGCCCATGTTGCTGCTGTATCAACAGTGCATGGCCCCCTGCTTGCCTGCCCACATGTGTGCCATGGCCCCTTACCCATCCATGCCACCACTGTATGTTTTTTTCATTTTTTTTTTTCATTTTTGCTGCTGAGCACATGCTCCATGCCCACCCTATCTGTGCCCATGCCTGCCTGCACTGCTGCTGTATGAACAGTGCATGGCAATTACAACCCCACCTGGCCACCCATGCCACTGCTGTACCAGGGTGCTGTGCCCACATGCACACACACACCTGCACCACTGCCATTCCAGCACAGTGCAGCAGGTTTCTGACTCACCACCTGCATCCATGCAGGTGATTGGTATGTACCTCCCCCTCTGTGCCAGCCCATGCACTCACATCACCACTGTGTCAACAGCATGTGG
>QLPN01002005.1:3518-20885 GCA_003314395.1 Albatrellus ellisii | reverse complement strand
AGAGGATAAGAAGAGTGCTTGGTGAACATCACATCATGTAATTGGTCAATCTCTGGTGTACTCATCTTCTCTATTGACATGTGCAGGCTCGAGACTTGTGACAATGACATCACAGCTAAGGAACTCTGTAAATAGTCAGGCACTCTTACATGTTAATTTGATACCCAGCCAGAAGTTGTCACCCACATTCCCTTGAAAAGATATATGTGCTGGCCAACTTGTCAGAGCTTCATTCAAGATTTCAAGACACATGTCCAAATCTCAGGTTAGAGGTTCATTGTTCTCTACATAAATAAAACATGACTGCATTTCAATATATATATAAAACTCACTTTATAACATGGTTGACGATATCCACTGGCCAGAGCCACCACTTCACATACCCTAGAGGCTCCTTTGAGGCTTTGATGGACATATGCATGAGATCCTGGTAGCTTCACAACAATGACAGAACATCATAGACTACTCTAACTTAAATATGTCAAGGATCTAGAGGTACAGTTGATGATGACAGTTCAGCATGTGTTGCCAAATTTCAGCTCACATCTGACATACTCCCAAATTTTGGTTTATTGTGAGTGATAACATTCCAAGCTGAGGACATGAAGTCCAAGACTGTTAATCAAACACTCCTTTTGTGGTGGGAGTCAGTGTCAATGCTTTCACTCTAAGCTGCTGCTCATAAGGCTCCTGAGCATATGATGAGAGTTTATTGAAAGACTTTGAGTAGATTATTGTGCCATAAACAATTGCAATCTTGCCTAACTTGTCATCATTATTACTCTCATCCTGCTCATACCCATCCACATCCACGTCCACCCCTGTCTGTTCCACTGTCTGTGATGAAAGTTACTTGAGTCTCCTGCACCAGATGCTGATTTAGCTTTTATATCAGCAATTGTTCCTGCCCTTTGAAGAGCCTTTTTTCTTGTCTCACCAACCTGGACACTGAGACATTTTGGAGAGTGAGGAGTCATGGGCAAGATGCTGTGATGTATGGCAGCAGTTCTGAATGGACCTATGGGCTGTAGGCTACAGTTGTGAGTCAGTCCATGGTCCATCTGTATTTGTGTTGTGTGACTTTTCTGGCCTGAGGACTCAGACTCAGTTAAAATTCCATCTAATGGAACCTAACCTTTTCCATTGTGAGTGATTTCCAGTGAATTCCAAAAGCTAAAAAAAGGAAAATTTCACAAACTAAGATGATTTGCAAACCAAGCAGGGTATCTACAAACATGCATACAGAGGAATGCCCTCTCATGCAAACCCATGTGTCCTTCAAAACTCTCATGTATTTCTCCAACTCTGCTGAGCTCATCTGAGTGCCACATTAGTTCAATCAGTGCATGTGCTCTAGGCAGATTGTCACATGTCATTTGTGGGACAATGTTGTGAACAAAGTGGGAGGCACCATTTTCCTTGTGACAGACTGAGCACCTTCTGTTGTTGTTGATGCAGTGGGGATGCCTCCTGCCAGGGAGTGGGTCAGAAGACAAACACTTGGGCTGGCATTGATATCTGTCCTTTGGTGCTCTCAAGCACAGTGATTGGGCTGGTGATAAGTGGCCCAATTTGTGGAATTCAGTTGGTTCTATTATAATAGTTGTATCCAAGGGTCACTCAAGTTGAAGATGAGAAGAACTTGCTGCCAGTGATAAACTGTATGTCATCAACACCAGTGACTGAGGTGCATACTATTGTAGCGAGTAGTAAGTTGCTGACAATTTGCTTACATGAGGGGTGTCATGACCATGGCAATTATAAATAGTGCATTGTGGGCCCCTCTTCTGAAACGATCTCCATTGATGGTGGAAATGGTGCTCGCCCAGCACTCTTGCCAATCTCTGCAAAGAATGATGTAGTGAGATGAGGAACATCAACTCGTTTATCTATTGATAAGCTGATAATCGATACAGTGTCTGTGGAATAGAAGGTGGACAAATGGTCAATGATGATGTTCAACTACTATGGTATGATGGATATATAGCCTGAGGGACTAAGCAGCATGATAGATGGTCAGTGCACTGCCCTTTCCCCTCAGAATTGCCAGACTCACCTCCTTGTGCCACCTCCCTTCCCAACTGCCCATGCTCCCCTCACCCATACTTGGGTGGGCGACCATTCCACTTCTGAGGCAGAGGCAAGTGGCCATGGGCAAGGCACCTCAAGTGTTGTTTGCTTTTCTCATGCCATCTCTTGGACTCCTCTCTGGGGAAGGATATCTGGCAGACATCACAATAGGACCTTGGGGTAAGGTATCTGTCCGTGATGTGATGCCAGATATCAGCCTTCCTTGTGGAAGTGTACCCACAATTCAGGCATGCCCAGCCATGCTCTCCTGCAATAGAGCATCACCATGCATCTGCACAGCATGAGGCCCAAAGGCTAAGCTCTGACCACTCTCCTGCTGCTGATCGAGCATGATGGTGAAGCTGCTCTGCTCATTGGTGATGGATGTCATTAGATAGGCTTTTGGGGTCATGCCCACAGTCTGCTCTTCAGCAAATGCTGAACTGGCCCTTAAGTAATTGTGGAGAGCCATGCTGGCCCTCCATCTCTTGGGGTCACAGCCATTGAGATATTCACCCTGCATTGGCCCAGCCTTGCACTTTCCTGGTGTTGACATGTGGCCACAAGACTCCTGTGCACTCCAGGCTAGTGAGTCACTGAGTGTCTGGAAAAGGAGTGATGGGGCTGCTTGCAGGTATGGTGGATGTTGGCCTGTGCCTGACATAGGATATGTCCATGTAGAGCTGGTGGCTGTGGGCCTGGGAAAAAGGGTGGTTATGGTGCCCATGGTGTATACAGGCTGGGTCCTGTCAATGAACGGTGTGGGGTTAGTGGCCATAGACCATATGGGTGGTGCAGCAGGTACTGCAAAGGGATTGGTGATGATGGTGGTCAAGGGATAGATGGGCCTATCCAAGGCAAGTAGTGTGGGGGGGATGGCCAGATAGCCAGTCCATTCAGGTGTGCCATGGTGAGTCCAGTTGGTGAGGGTCTCAGATACCACAGGGATGGTGGGTGTTGTTACTGGATGGTCAGTACCACTGACTATACCAGCATACATCTGATTGCCAAAGTTGTGACTTCAGTTTGCTGCAAAGTCAATATGTACTCACATGTTGGTAGGACTGGCCACTCCAGTCCAAAAGCTTGACATGGTCATACACCATCCCATGTGACCCCACATGCTGGTAGCTAGGACCAGAGGTCCCCATGCTATATGAGGTATTGTGGTGTGATTGCTCATTCTCAATCAGAAGTCCATTGAATTTGTTTGCAGAAATATCATAATTTTCCAAAGGGAACATATTGTTGAGTAGAGAACAGAAGGAGGTTTGATGCAAACTTTGGTATCTATGGCTCACCTTTGTGGGGGAGGCTTCATATATCATGCCCTCCTTCACATGGTGCACCTGCAAATGTGATTGCCTTGCATGTCTCAGTGAGGTCATAATTTGACATCAAAACTTAATGTCTAGTCCATGCCTATGTAATTAATGTGACATCACTTTCAGACTCCATGCTGTTCTTTGTTCCTGGTCTAGAAAGTGTTGCATCTATATTAGAATGGGACTATGATTGGTAAGCAGTCCCATATTAGGGAAAATTGGTGTGTGAGGAGGTTGACATGTGGTTCAGATATCAGTGCTACAAAAAGTTGTCCCCTGGTGTGGCACATCATGTGCAGCAATGCAGCATGTGCATGGCAGTGTGGCACAACATGCCAGTGTGTCCTGGCTTTTTTACAACCACTCGTGCTGCTTCTCACTGCCCCCATGATACATGTACTGGCTGCTCACCACTGCCATTTACTGCATCCATGGGCTGCCCATCATATCTGAGCTTCTACCCCTCACACTGCATGCATTTGGCTGCTCATCACTGCCATGTGCTGCAGTGCTGGCTGCTCAACAATTGTCATCACACCTGGCCATGCTGCATGTGTTGGCTGCCCACCACCACCATGTGCTGCATAGCCTTGCTGCTTATCTTTTGTATTATAAGAAAAAACAAACTGCATGCAGGAGCTGACTCATATGCTATCCCCACAGACTATCTGGCCCTGTAGCCTCCCTCCCATGCCATTGCTGTACCAGCCCAGCATGGCAGCTTACTCACTGCCTGCATCCACTCAAGATGATGCAGGCAATTGGTATGTCCCTTCCCCTGTGCCCCCACCACATCACTGCTGCCTCAACAGTGTGCAGCCCCCTACCTGCCTGTGCCATTGCTGTATGAACAGCATGCAACTCTCTGTGAGGTTGAGCAGCCACACACTGAGTGCTGCATGCACCATGCATGCCACCTCATGTATGTTGTAGGACAGTGGGCCTGGCACAGTTGTGTGCAGCCCTAAACACCTCCACAATTGTGAGTGATGGCATGGGGTTGGACAGGAGGCCACACAGGTGCAGGGTGAGTGTGAGGCACAAGGTGCAGTGTGTAGTTGAGGTCCTGGCTGGTGATCGCACAGCACACAAAGTTGTGTGGGCCTGTGCTGCTCTCAGCTCCACATGCACTCAAGGTGCTGCCCCCAGGGAAGATATTTCAGTGCACCCTCTTTTCTTGCACTCATTTCTGCTTACTGACACATGCACACCCATGCTGCTCCTGTGTAAACAGTGTGTGGTCCCCTACCACCTGTGCTGCCACTGTAAGAACAGCACACTGTGTGCGGCCCAGTACTGCACCCCCACTGTGGCATGCCTGACAGGCACTGTGCAGCTGAGGTGCTGGCTGGCAACTGCACAGTGCATAAGGCCACACAGGCCTGTGCTGCCCCTTGCTTAACCACCTGCACTTGCATATGTGCCTGTGCCGCCACTGTACCAGCACAGCATGGCAACTTTCTTGCCACCCACATCCACATGGGCAACTGGTATGTCCTTTCTCCCATTCCCATCTGCACACCCACATCACCACTGTCTCCACAGTGCACTGCCCCCTGTCTGCCCACACTGCTGCCATACAATCAGTGCATGGCCACCACCTGCCTACCCACACTGCTGCTGTGCCAATACAGCACAGCCACAAGCTCGTGGCATGTATCATAGCTTGCACTCCATCACTACTCCATTCTCCCCCACCAAGACTGGCAGACAGCAGGGTACCCTGCCCTGCACCTGCTCACTGAGAATTAACACCCACTCATGGGAGGTGAGTGCCCCACCTCCTGGGATTGTATGACCCAATCTGACAACCAAGCCCCCCAGTGCCTGCTGACCCCCAGCACATGGAGTGTGCACCATGGCATGCTGCACAAAAAGTTCCCCAATGGGTGGGCGCCACCATGCAAGCTGTTGCATGACACCATGGATGGCCTGCAGACACTACAGGTGCACGACATTCTCAACACTGATGCTCATGGAAAAGTTCCATGTCAGCCTGGAGGCTGTGTGGCACATCCTGCAGCACCACTGGCAGCTGTCATGTGAGGAGTGCACATGCATGCTTGAGCATGAGTGGCTCCACTGTGTAAAGTGGATCTGGGAGCACAGTGAGAAGGAGCAGGAGACAGAGCTACTGGAGAGGCAGACACAGGTGGTGTGCAAGGAGCAGGAAGATGTGGAACAGGGCTGAATGCCTATGGCCAGAGGCATCAACAGGAAGGACATGCCCATGTCACTGCTGTGTCAACAGCACGTGGCCTGGTGGAGGTGAGCTTCTCACCTGCAGCCCTGCACACAGCCCAGTACTGCATGTCTGCTGTGGTGTGCTTGAGATGCAGCATCATGGTGATGTTGATGGTGGTACATCTTTCCTTTTTCATTTCATTCATTTTTTGGCTACCTGTCCATGGTGGGGTTGCAGGGACAGCAGCGACTCAGATGGATCACATGCAGGCCCAACAGAACACATTTGGGTGTGTCCTTTTTTCTTGCACTTCTTTCTGCTTACTGACATCTGCACTCCCATGTCACCACTGTGTCAACAGTGTGTGGCTCTCCATGAGGTTGAGCAGCCACATGGTGAGTGCCATGTGTGCCACACATGCCACCTCAGGTAGGTCATACAACAGTGGGCCTGACACATCTGTGTGTGGCCCTAAACACCTCCACAGATGTGAGTGATGGCATGGGGTTGGACACAAGGTCATGCAAGTGCAGTGTGAGCATGAGGCACAGTGTGTGGTTGAGGTCCTGGCTGGTGACTGCATAGCACATGAAGTTGCATGGGCCTGTGCTGCTCTCAGCTGCACATGTCATGCCAGCATCATGGGGCAGCTTGAACCATGCTGGTGTGCATGTTTAGCATGGTGGCAGGTGTGTGGGGGGTGCAATGGGGCACTCGCAGGTTGAGCAGGAACCAGCACTGGCCTGCGGAGATAGCATCTGTAGGAGGTGGCCTAAGAACTATGAACAGCATGTAAAGTGGTGAGTGCTGGGTACACTTGAGGCGGTGCATGCATGCATGTGCATAGCATGCTGAGTGGTGTGTATCCATTCAACTGGCAGGAGGCAGGCCTTGGAGGTTTTGAATGTATGTGTTTAGTTGTGTCTGTTGAGTTGAGTGTAGCTTATCTCAGGGTGGAAGGTGTCCATCCTGCCTTACTTTTCCAGCCAGATCTCCAGAGCCCATGCATCGTCCTACTCCCATAACATGCCCCCATCAACAAACCCATTCTGAATGAAAGGTATGATGCCATCTTTGTTGGTTGTGGCAGCAGAGGCTCCACAGACTCTCTGTCCTGTATTTAAGCTGATGTAGAATGTTTTGATTGATTGTATGGTTAGTGTCATGCAGCTCTGTACAACAAGAAAGCCATTGTCATGAAGGAGGGTGGATGCCTTAGATGGACCTGTGTATGTTCATCCTCACCAGATGCATGTTGACCTAATTGCCTCATTTTTCCACTGCAGTGCCTTGGACACTCAGCCATGCAGGCACTGTGCATGGTTGGGGTGCTGACTGGCAACCACACAGCACATGAGGTCACACAAGCCTGCACCACTCTCAGCCACACACCCATGTTGCTGCTGTATCAACAGCATGTGGCCCCCTGCTTGCCTGCCCACATGTGTGCCATGGCCCCTTACCCATCCATGCCACCACTGTATGTTTTTTTCATTTTTTTTTTCATTTTTGCTGCTGAGCACATGCTCCATGCCCACCCTATCTGTGCCCATGCCTGCCTGCACTGCTGCTGTATGAACAGTGCATGGCAATTACAACCCCACCTGGCCACCCACACCGCTGCCATACCAGGGTGCTGTGCCCACATGCACACACACACCTGTGCTGCTGCCATTCCAGCACAGTGTGGCAGGTCTCTGACTCACTGCCTGCATCCATGCAGGTGATTGGTATGTACCTCCCCCTCTGTGCCAGCCCACACACTCACATCACTGCTGTGTCAACAGCATGTGGCCCCCTACCTGCCTGTGCCACTGCCATATGAACAGTGTGGCCACCACCTTGCCTGTGCTACCACCACACCACATGCCACACATTCTTCCTGCATGCACAATGTGCTGTGCTGGGTGTATGCTGGCAGACAAACATCATCCCCTCTTTTTCCTTTCTTTCATCCTCATCTCACATAGGAACCATTAACTTCCCTACAACATCACAGGTATGTGTTCTGTCAACAGAACTATCAAAACTATTTAACTTTGTGCCTATTGTTCATCCACTTCCATTTACATCTATCATTCTTTCCTTTTATTCTCTGTTGCAATATATATATCTACAACTGTAATTATGTCTTATTAGTTGATATTTCAATCCAACAGATGTTTACTCTATCTATACATTGTGCAAACCTCTTGGTAGGTTCTGTTCATCCTATGTTTTTTTTGTATTGAATCATGCTACTATATCCATGAGTACTGCTATACAATCATGTTTGTCTTCTATTTTTATGCATCTACACTTAACGGCTTATTCATATTTTCTATTTTACTTTCCTTTTGCTCAGGTGCAGTGTTCCTGAGATGATGGACAGGGAGATAGATGGGTAGTGATCATTGTCAGTACAACATACCTGCATAGGCTGTGCCAATAGATATGCCTGGGTGTGGGTATGGGTCTATTGGTTTTCCAGTCTACAATAGTAACTATACAGTTGATGTTTCTGTTTTGCTTTGTCTTTTCAGTCTAGGGGATGTTTTTTTTTGTCCTTCTATCTATTTGTAATCTACAACACTCCCACATACCATCATTGCTATGGGTATAGTTTTCATGGGTGATAGCCAGGGATGATTACTAGGGATGGGGACAGATATGGGGACAGGGACAGGGACAGGGACAGGGAGAAGGTCTGTTGCAGCCTATGTATAATGTCACAAACTTATCTATAATCACACAATATTTGATTGTATCTTATTTAGTCAATATTGCAACACAGCAGGTCTATACTTTACAGCTGGAGAGGCAATTGGAATTGGGATTGGTCTGTAAGTTGGACTTGGTCTGTAATTGGGTAGAGCAATTTTTCCTTTTATTTTTTGTTGCAACAACCTATGTATACTTTCTCAGATGATATCCTTTTACCCCATGTTGCAACACAACAGGTTTTTACACTAGTCTGGCAGGAATTTGGTACAGATCAGGTTCAATGTTGAGCAGCCATCTCCATGTGATCATAATTGGGGCTGCCTAGTTGGAATGATTTTCTGATATCCACACCTGATGGATCCCTCTGCCAGCAAATGAAAAGTGCATCCTTCTCTTAACTATGACATAACTTGTCTTCATTTGTCCAGAAGCCCTTATTACGTCATAGTCCTTTGTTCTGCTGTATCAATGGCTTTGCAGATGAGTGTCTTCATACCATCATCTTAGCCTTCCAGTCTGGTGGGATGTCTCTGTCCTTTGCCTTGCATTGTTCTCTGACCCAAGATTCGTTAGATATTCTGGCAAGTCAAGTTGTTCTCATATGATGTCTGTTATGAGGCACTTGCTTTGGCACCTCATAATGCGTTTCTTTTTTCTTTCTTTCTCTTTTATCTTACTTACTATAGTAAAGTGTAGTATTATTACTACAAGTGTGAGCTTAGCTCCACTTTACTTTAGTAAGGACTTATCTTTTCTTTTCTCTTTTATAGTACTTAAGTATTTACATACTTAAGTGTGAGCATAGCTCCAAGTACTATATTAGACTTATCTTTTCTCCTTATCTTTCTTTTATTTATTATAACATTTACTTGCTAAGGACTATTACTATACAATTAGCAAGGACTCCCTTTTCCCATCTTTATTTATATCTGTTTATCTCTAGTTCATTTCATGCTTGTGGCTGAGCCACTTATATCACATGGACGCGTACTTACTGTGCTTTACTGTGCATTTTCATTTACTTACTGCGCTTTACTGCGCAACTCTACTATACTTAGATCGCTAGTTTTGTATAAATAGTTGACAAACTGGCAGTCTTAAAGCCCAGTCTTGTCAACTTCGCAATCTAGGGAATTCTCCTTACACTGCGCTTGATCTAAGCTCATTAACAACTCACTTCACTCTCTATACTAAGTCTAAGAACTCTAAAGTCACTAAACGTCACTAAGACATCTTACACTTATCACACTGGACCCTCGCATCGTTATTGGTGGTATCATCCTCATTTTGATATCATTAATCCCTTTTTCTATCATCATTAGGAAACTCTATTACATGCATCAAACACACATTACTACTCTAGTTACCAGGAGTAACAGTATAGACCTTCCCTAAGACCATCCAATAAACCACTCTTAACAATGTCCAACAATATTCAATGTTCATCCTCGGCTCCCCATTGTAATTACTATAATCCAGTTCAAGGTTTATGTTGAGCGGAGTGGGATCTAATCATCCAAGGTGAAACATACATGAAGTGATAGGCAACACACACTGTGACTTGGCATTCTCCCTGGTGATTGAGATGGGGAAGTTCAGAACAGCACTGGAAATCATTATTTGAAATTCTGCTAGTGACCATGCAGCACCCATTATGTAATTTGGCACAAGATGAACTCATTTGTGTGATAGGGTTGTAAGCAATTTATCTGATGTGTTGAAGTAGTGGGTGAAACTTTGTCAATGAGGAACAATGATGCCAAGTCCACTTAGGCAGTCCTTCAAGGCTGTCACTGCAAATACAAAAGTGTCAGTGGGGCTATCCCAGCAGTTTTTGTTGTGGAATCATTTATCTGGTATTCCACCCATAACTAGCATGTCATATATGCACACCTTTCTGAGGAGCCTGAAATTCTATATGTCAGTGACACTTGCATTGTCTTCCTGACACCAATGCAGTTGCACCACTGGTGCAGTCAGTGGCTTCATGCGAGCATAACCACCTGTGGGAAGAAGTAGAGTTGCACACTCATGAGCAAGAATGAATATTTGCTGGTGAACAAGACTGGTCTCACTTAGAATATATACTGGTTCGACAGGTACCTATAGTGTGCCTGCAGTTAGGATTTCATTTAATGATATTCAAGCTTAGCACAGCACATACTGAGTCAGGACCATGTATGACAGGCTTTGCTTCTGGAAGTTGTCATGAAGAAAACACAAAGGTAGTTGTGTTTGCACTCTAAATGGCAGAATTTAAGATGGCAGGGAGTACCTATGTCCCTTTATCAGATTCACAAACATTGGCAGTGAAATGGCCTACCAATCCACACCTGTGTCATAAGGGATGTGGACTGTTATCCAGATGTTTGGGAAATCAAGCTGTATAAAGTTCTGTACAGCATTGCTTGGTGTTGGCTGAAGATGCAGGAACAAAAGGGGGAATTGAGGCCATTCTGAACTTGTACAGGCACCTAGTAATGTGTAGTGCAGATGTGAGCTGGATGTTGCTGGATCCACATCATTGAGCATGGAGGATGGGAGGACTTTGTATTCAGAGAGAATGTCAGGGAGTGCAACCTTGATGGACAGGTCAAAGAGGAGGTTAGAGTCATAGGATGATAGAATGCTCAGTGTCAGTCATGGGAGGTGTTGCGAGTGTGGCACCCACAACATGATCATGTTAGGCTAGTGGAGGGGTATCTTATGCAGTGACAGCCCAAAGTGGCAGCATTTGTGGTAAGCATGAGTAGTTGGAGGCCACATTTGGTCTGTGCAGTGGTGTGGGGATTGCTGATGAACAACACTATGCGGGGTGAAGAGATGTGTTATCAACTCGGATGGGGGACATGTGCTAGATGAAAAGAGCTGGATGCACTATTCTCTTTGAAAGAGCAGGATGTATTGTTCTCCCTGTGACAGACCCAGTGCTTGCTGTCATTGTTGTCATGATGAAAACTCTTCCTGCCAGGGAAGGAGACAGAAGGCACATGCCTGGGCTCAACATCTGGATGGAGGTGGGCAAGGTGGCTGATGGTCTGTGGCTGTGGAGAGAGATGGGGGTGAAGATGGGCACTGGGCTGGCATTAAAACCTACCACTGCTGTGGTTAAGTACTCTCAGGTGCAGCAGTTGGGCTGGTGCTAGTGGGCACAATTTATGCAGTTGCTGCTATAGTGGTTGTGTCCAGCCCAGTCAGTAAGGGCAAGGAGCACTTATTCACTTACATAACTTCAGAGACACACACTGCTCTTGCAAATCCAGCCCTCCACCAAAAACTGATCTATTGAGATAATGAATATCCACCCTCTGTGGTGATGTAAACCAATGGTGTTCGGCTACTGTATGATGGACAAGTAGTCTCAACCCTCTCCTGATGCCTATCAAGCATAATGGCATTGCTGCCTTGTTCATGGGCCAGTTCAGTTGGCGACCACCTGCAATGCCATAGGCAGGGGAGGGGTGGCAGGTACTGCTGGCTATACATCTTGTTTTGAATGTTCTGGTAAGGCCATTTCCCTTCAGTAAATGGCTGAAAAGATATTTACTCACCTGTTGGTAGGACTGGCCATTCTAGCCCAATGAGTCATTGAGTCGATGTTGACCAATGACATATGGTGGTTGGTGAAATCCATGTACTCAGCAAGGCATTGTTGTATGCTCCCCCAGCCATTAATCTATTGGAGTCATTGACATAAATATCAGACCTGCAGTCTCCTGGTAGGAACATGTTATAGAGTGGAGGAGGTTTGATGCTAATGCCTGATATCTATGGTCCAGCTTTGTGGAAGGGGCTTTGATCCCAATGTTCAGTATATATGGCCCCTGTAGCAATAGTGATCACTATGTGTCTTGTGTCAAGTTCATAATTTGACATTGAAAATTTGTGTCTAGTCCACACCAATGCAATTGATGCAACATTGCTTTCAGGTTCCATGCTACATCCTCTCTTTTGTTCCCATTCTAGACATTGTTGCAGCTGGCAGGAACTTGGCACATACTCACTCAGGTTCAGTCATTGAACAGCCATTTCCCTTGTGATTGTAGTCACAGCTGCATGGTTGGTATGTTTATCTCATATCTGCCATGCTTCAATATCCCTCTGTGGCAAGCAGGGGAGTGCACCCTTCAAACCCCTTTCCCCTCAGATCGCCAAGCTTACCTCCCTGTGTTACAACTCCTCCCACCTGCCTGTGCTCCCCTCACCCATACTCAAGTGGGGGACCACTCCACTTCTGAGGTAGAGGTAGGTGACTGCTGGTGAGGCACCTCAGGTATTGGTCACTTTTCTCATGCTGTCTCTTGGACTCCTCTCTGGGGAAGGATATCTGGCAGACATCACAACAGGACCTTGGGGTGGCAGATATTTGTCCTTGGTATGCTGCTGAACATCAATCTTCCTTGTAGAAGTATACCTGCAGTTCAGGCATGCCCAGATTTTTCTAGTTGTGTCAGTGGTCTCCCACAATAGAGCATCGCTGTGCATTTGTGCAATATGATGCCCCAAGGTCAAGCTTTCGGCACTCTCTTGGTTCCCACTGAGCATGTCAATGATGCCAATCTGTTCATGGGTGATGGATGTGTGAAGATTTGTTTTTATGGCTGTGCCTGCAGTCTGCTCTTCAGCAGATGCATGTCTGGTCCTGCAGTTGTAGTGGAGAGCCACACTGGTCCTCTCTATGGTGCATGCAGGCATGAGCCTGCCAATGAATCTAGAGTCAGTGGCCATAGACCACAATTGGTGGTGCAGTGGGGGCTGCAGACATCGGGTGACTTTGGTATCTGTTGCCCACCTTTGTGGAGGAAGCCTCATATATGGTGTTCACCTTTGCAGGGCACACCTGTAGCAAACAAAATCCACAATGCGTGTCTTGTGTGAGTTTGAAATTTGATGTTGAAATGTAGTGTCTAGTCCTTGCCGATGCAGTTGACTCAGTATCCCTTTCAGGTTCTACACTATCAACTGTACTTGGCTCCTGTTCTAGACTGTGCTGCAGCTAGCAGGGACTTGGTGCAGACCCAGCTTCAATTGTTGAGCAACCATCTCCAATGTGATCATATAAGGACTGCCCAGTCAGAATGCTTAGATATCCACTGTGCTAGTTGTATCCCTCTACAGGGACAGTGGGACCTTCTCTTAACTGCTGCATTACCCATCTTGGTTCTGTTGGAAATATCCTCGGTATTTTGTTCAGCTTCACTATACTTACTACTACACATCTTCTTTACGTCCTTACTGACGCATGTTCTACCGCTTACTTAACTCACTACCACGTTCTAGACCTACTTACATCACCACAACCATGTTTGTGTAGCACATACTACACCCCCACATACAACCCCACATTTACACTCTGCCTGAACTCAGTTCAGAGCACACTACATATACTACGCCCCCCACTTTCTGTAGCTCTATGGCATTATACAATATGTCATACCACGCCTCTCCACTCTGTGCCTTAATGCACACCACTTTCCACCACACCTTAACTGCTTGCTTCTTTATCTTCCTCATTGGCTCATACCTGCACAAACAGGTTCTTCCAGAAGCCCTTATTACTTCATTGTCCTTTGCTCTGCTGTATTGATGACCTTACAGATGAGTGCCCTGATACTGTCATTTTAAGCCTTCTGGACTGGTGAAATATCTATTGTTCTGAATATTTATTTGACCCAATATTTGTTGGACATCAAGGCAGGTCAAGTCATTCTCATACACTTTCTGACAAAATTTGATGTTCACACTTATCATCCTCAGCTCCCCATTGTATTTATCCTAATATGGTTATGTGTTGAACAGAGGATATCTAATCATTCAAGGGTGCAGCATACCTGAAGTGATAGGCAAAATAGACTCACATACCATGACCTGACCCTCTCTGTGGTGACAGAGATGGGGAAGCTCAGGATGGTACTGAAAATCATTGTTTCAAATTTTGCCAGTAATGGTACATCATGCAGCACCCATGATGTGATTGACATAACATGAAATCATTCATGTGATATGGCTGTAAGCAATTTATCTGATGTGTTGAGGCAGCAGGAGTAACTTAATCAATGAGATCATTGATGCCAAGTCCACTTAGACACTGTCTAGGAGTCCTTCAAGCCATCACCACAAATACAAAGCTGTCAGTGGGACTGAAATTATCCCAGCAGTTTTGGTCACAAAATCATGTATCTGGGTTTCCACCCACAACTAGAGTGTCATTGTATGCACACCTAGGTTCCTGAGGAGCTTCAAACTCTATATATCAGCAGTGCTTGCATTGTTGTCAGGCCGCTAATATTCTCCTATTTTTCTCTTCATTTTTCCCTATTTTCTTATATCTCTATTGTCACAGATCTTACAATCACTCCTGATCTATCAAAGTGATTCTCATGGTCACATACTCTTTCTCTTTGTCTTTATTGGCTGATGACGGGTATGTCATCCAATCTCCAATCGGCCTGTTCTATCTTTAGTTATACCTTCTTTTCTCACATTTACTGTGCATGCTCACCAATCCTTCTCACACCTGCTGCGGAGTATCACTAATCACTCCCACAGTTGCTGTGGAACCTCAGTCAGCACTGACACATCCCCTCTATTATTAGACATGATGTCATTACTTCACTTTCTCATTCTCTGGCCCTATACTGTACTGCATGGTCTGTGCACATTCTAGGGTACTATATATACATAGGACTCCTAGTGGTTTATTCCCCAGTTCTGATCATCTGGGATATCCGCTAGGTACAGTACTCTCCTCTCTTCTTTCTTACTATATGCTAATATATCTGGGATATCCACTAGCTTAAGCACGATTGTCCTTTTGTTTTAGTCTTTCTTCAGTTGTTCAGCTTCAGCTCAGCATTGGCCTCACAATTGTCTTCCTGGCACAGATGTGAGTGCACCACTGGCACTGTCAGTGGTATTAGCACTGGTGGAAGATGTGGAATCACTCCCTGATGAACAAGAACAAATTCTTTCCAGTAATGAACTAGTGTAAAAACCTGTTGCATTGCAACATTGAATTATAAGGCATCATCTGTGAAAGTATACAGAGCTTATTGCAACAGAAAATAGAAGAAAATAATACTCTATCTATCTACAGACCAATCCCAATCTACAGACCAATTATATTTGCCTCTACAGCTATGAAGTAGAGACCTATCCTATTGCATTGCAACATGGAGTAATAGGACATTGTCTGTGAAAGTATACATAGTTTGTTGCAACAGAAAATAAAAGGAAACAGCGCTCTACCCATTTACAGACCAAGGAGTATCCAGAGAATAAGAGGTATACATATGCTGTTCCAATAGGGAATAAAAGGAAACATTTCTCTATCTATTTGCAGACCAATCCCAGCTCACAAACCAACTCCAATTTCCAAACCAATACACCAATCCCAATCACCTCCCTTCCACCATAAACCCTATGCCCTCACCTAGGAGGGGAGAAAATAGGTGAGTACAATACAACAGTGCAATTCAACAGTACAATTTACCAATCCAGTACAGAAACCAATCTTGCCTGAACACTCCACTCCCTGCTTTGCTGCTGCTGCTTCTTCTACACCACATTAAATCAGAAAGTGTTATATAGTCTATTAGCAGCAAAACTCACCAAGGCCCTGGCAAGATATTCTGCAAAACCTCAGGATACACCACATTCAAGGTTGATCCTCCCTGGGAACACTCAGGAAAGAGGACCTTGATCCTGTCCCCAGATGTGCAGCATGACAATGCAACATAGAGTTGACCATGGGCAAAAACTCCAGAGTGCAAGTCCAATCCAACATTACTGACTGATTGACCTTGTGACTTGTTGATGGTCATGGCAAAGGCAAGGCAAACTGGGAATTGGTGGCATGATAGAGGAATGGGCAGTGACTCTTCAGAGGGCTCCAAGACCATCCTGGGAATGAACACAACCCTGCCTGCATGTTTGCCACCCAAGATGTGACACCTGAGAACACATGGTTTGACCTCCAGCAGCAATAGGCAAGTCCCATTGCAGAGTCCATGGGATGGGTCCATATTCCTGAGGAGCATGAGGGGACAGCCAACTTTGACATGAAGGTGGGCAAGGGGGATGCCAGAGACATTGTGGGAGTTGAGGTATTCAATGGGATAGTCTTCCTGGCCACTCTTGACTTTGTCAACACTGAAGAGGCTGGTGTCTTCTCCTGGAAACTGGGCAAGGATGGCAGAGTTGAGATCATCAACAGTGTCATTCTTGGAGGAGAGTATGGTGTGCTCCAAGAAATAGTGGTCAGGTTTCTCCTCTGCATCTGCAATCCCAGGGTAGATGGAGTCAATGAGCATCTGGACAGTGTTCTCTGGGAGGGACATGCTGGTGGGGAGTTTGATGGATGGGTTTTGGCCTCCAGCACCAACTTGAAGCAACCACTGAGTGAAAGCAGCACTGCCTGGAGTGTGGTCAAGATGCATGTTCTGCTTGAGGTGGAGGATGGTGGTGCTTTTCCAGAGCTGAGAGCGACAGAGGGAGGCATTGACTATCTGCTGTCTGGAACCCTTGGGAATAACAGGCAGGATTTGGCGAAAGTCCCCACCAAAGAGCACAGTGATCCCTCCAAATACAACCCCATCCTCCAGCAGGTCTTGCAAGGTGCGATCCAGGGCCTCCATGGCATAGCAATGCTGCATAGGTGCCTCATCCCAGATGATGATCCCAGTCTCCTTCAGCAGCCCCTCATGGTCAGAGTTGCACTTCAGACTGCAGGTGGAGGTTTCATGGAGGGAGATGGGGATCTTGAAGCGAGAGTGGGCAGTGCAACCTCCATCCAGGAGAAGTGAAGCTATGCCTGAGGAGGCAACACAGAGAGCAGCTTTGCTTTTGGAATGCACAGCAGCAGCAATGGTGTTGCACAGGTATGTCTACCCACAACCTCCTGCACTGTGGAGGAAAAATGTCTTGCCCTGGTTCCCATCAACAGAGGCCATGACAGCATCGAAGGCAGACTTCTGCTCCTCATTGAAGGTAGAGTAGTGGTCTTCAACTTGCAGAGTGAGGTCATAGATGTCATGATCAAGCTCATCTTGCAGAAGGAGGTTGCCAAGAACTTGCCAGTTGTGC
>QLPN01002004.1:0-25941 GCA_003314395.1 Albatrellus ellisii | reverse complement strand
GAAGTGTGCACAGACCATGCAGTACAGTATAGGGCTGGAGGATGAGAAAGTAAAGTAGTGATGTCATATCTAATAATAGAGAGGATGTGTAAGTGCTGACTGAGGCTCCACAGCAACTGTGGGAGTGATTGGCGATATTCCACAGCAGGTGTGAGAAGGATTGGTGAGCATGTGCAGTAGATGTGAGAAAAGGAGTCATAACTAAATATAGAATGGGCCAATCGGAGATCAGATGACGTACACGTCATCGGCTGATAAAAATGAAGAGAAAGAGTACAAGACTGTGAGAATCGCTTCAATAGATCAGGAGCGATTGTAAGATCTATAGTGATATAGATGTAAGAAAAGAGAGAAAAATGAAGAGAAAATAAGGAAAAGAATAGCGGCCTGACAATCTTCTCAAATGATCTATCAGAACATTGGAAATTAGTTCACCAAGTCCTGCAACACCTTATCAATGAAGATCTATTTTTGAAACTGGAAAAATGCTTCTTCAAAAAGGAATCTATAGAATACCTCAGAATGATCATCTCCCACAATCAGGTCCATATAGATCCTGCAAAATTGTTGGTGATTACCAACTGGCTGCTCCCAAAGAAAGTCAAAGACATACAATCCTTTTTAGGATTTGGAAACTTCTATCAATGTTTTATCAAAGACTTCACCAAGATGACAAAACCTCTCATGGAATTGACATGCAAAGATCAACCTTGGGAATGGACAAATCTCTGACAAGAAGCATTTGAACAATTGAAAACAGCATTCATGACCACCCCCATTCTATTAATACCCAATTTTAATGCACCCTTCAAACTTGAAACCAATGCCTCAGATTTTGATTATGGAGCCATATTATCCCAACAAGGTCCTGACTCCCACTGGCACCCAGTTGCTTATCTCTCCAAACAAATGACACCACCAGAACATAATTATGTTATTTATGACAAGGAATTATTGGCCATCATCTGGGCCCTAGAAACCTGGTGCCATTACCTAGAAGGAAGTCCCCATCCTGTTGACATTTGGTCTGACCACAAAAATCTTGAATATTTTTCCACCACTAAACAACTTAACCATCAACAAGCTCATTGGAGCCTATTCTTATCCCACTTCAACTTTTCAATTTCCCACCATCCTGGTGCCCTCAATAAAGCCAATCATCTGACCAGGAGGCCAGACCATGAGGGAGGGGGTAATTTTGGATAACTCCAACATTATGGTGCTAAATCCAAAAGTATTTTGAATAAACACTACTGGAAGACACCTGACACCCACTCAATCAAAGAACATCAGACAACAAATCATTGAACAACTCAAAACCAATACACTTTCCCAAGAAACATTCCAGAAAATAAAGAACCTTGGACCTCAGAAATTAACACAAGGCATCCAGGAATGGAATTATGAAGATGAACTCCTTCTCTTCTGCAGAAAGATCTATGTTCCTGATAACAAAGAACTCCAAAAAGAGGTCACACATATCCACCATGATTCAACTCCCACAGGACACCCAGGAAGATGGAAAATGTATGAACTCATCCAAAGAGATTATTGGTGGCCAGGGATGTCCTTATTCGTCAAAGCTTACATAGAAGGATGTGCAACGTGTCAATCCACAAAAAATATTACCCATCCCATCAAAGCCCCACTCATTCCCACTGAAACCCCCCAGGAACCTTGGCAACACATCACTACAGATTTTGTAACTGATCTTCCAGAAGTAAACAGATATGACTCAATCAACATCATCATTGACAAATTCTTGAAAGCTATCATTATCACTCCATGCAAGAAAACTATCACTGCCTCAGAAACCACAAAATTATTCTTAGATCATGCATGGAAGCATTTTGGCCTTCCAGACAAAATCATCTCCAACTAAGGACCCCAATTCACTTCTAAAGTTACTCAAGAAATTTGGAAAGCATTAGGAATTACCTCAGCAATGTCCACCACCTATCACCCACAATCAGATGGAGAAACCAAATGTGTCAACCAAGAAATAGAACAATATCTCTGAACAATTGGAAATCAATCACCAACTAACTGGCTCGACTTACTTCCTTTTGCCAAATTTTCACACAATAACCATGTTCACTCCACTACTCAGAAATCACCATTTGAAATCCTTATGGGATACAAACCTAGATTCACTATCAAACCTATCACCACCTATGCCCCAGAAGCACAAAACCAACTTCAACACACCCAGAGCATCAGAGATGAAGTAATAGCAAGTCAAAAACTTACTAATCACATCATCAAAGACTCCCATGATAAAGATGGAACTATCTTTATCACATACAAAGAAGGTGACCAAGTTTGGTTAGATGGAAAGAACCTCAAACTCTGATACCTGAAGATGAAACTAGCCCCAAAATGGTTTGGTCCATTCCCTATCAAAGAAGTCCTCAGACCTGTCAACTACCAGCTAAAACTACTGCCAAACTGGAAGATTCATCCCATGTTTCATGTCATGCTTCTTACACCATTCAAAGAAACACCCAAACATGGCCCCAACTATATGAAACCACCTCTGGAAATAGTCAAGGGCAAAACAGAGTTTGAAGTGGAAATGATCCTCGGATGTAGAGTACAGAACAATGGACAACTCCAATACCACATCAAATGGAAGGGATACCCAGAATCAGACAACATGTGGGAACCACAGGGAAATCTGAAGAACACACAATGGGAAATAGATGACTTCCACAAATGAAGACCAAGCATGCCCAGACCACTGCACAGCCTAGGAATAGACCTATTTACATTCCAAAATCACCTGACCACCCCCCTCACCTATATTTGTCCAAACCAACATGCACTCCCTCCCTCCCTCCTCAGTACCCTCCTCCCCACTCTCCTCCTTCTCCCTCCTCACCTCCCCCAAATTCTGCACCTCCCCCCTCCCCTTCACAGAGGAGGACACATCTGCCACCACCATCCTGGTGGCCCTTGCCCTCTCTGATGGGCCCACCCCACCTCCACCCCTGCCCAGCCCCCTCTCCCTGGCCATGGGACTCCCTGCTAAGAGCGGCCTATTGGATGGTCTTAGGGAAGATCTATAACATTACTCCTGGTAACCAAAGTTTGGATCTGAGTTTGATGCACATAATAGAGGTTTCTGATGACGATAAAGATCGGGATTGATGATATGGTTATGAGGATGATTCCACCAATAACAATACGAGGATCCAGAGTGACGAGTGTAAGATGTCTTTAGTGACGTTTAGTGACTTAGAATTCTTAGACTTAGTTCTGAGAGAGTAAAGCAAGATTTGTAACGAGCTTAGGTCAAGCGCAGTATAAGGAGAATCCCTAGATTGCAAAGTTGACAAGACTGGGGTTTAAGACCACCAGTCTGTCAACTATTTATACAAAACTAACCATCTAACTATAGTAAAGTTGCGCAGTATCGTGCAGTAAGTAAATGATAATGTGCAGTAATGCACAGTAAGTATGCGTCCATGTGATATAAATGGCTCAGCCACAAGCGCAAAATGAACATGAAGTAAACAAAGGTAAATAAGAGCGAAAAAAGGGAGTCCTTGCTAATTGTATAGTGATAGTCCTTAGCAAGTAAATGTTATAATAAAATAAAGAAAGATAAAATGAGAAAAAGATAAGTCTTAATATAGTACCTGGAACTAAGCTCACACTTAAGTATGTAAATACTTAAGTACTATATAAGAGAAAGGAAAAGAGAGTCCTCACTAAGTAAAGTGGAGCTAAGCTCACACTTGTAGTAATAATACTACACTTTACTATAGTAAGTAAGAATAAAGAAAGAAAAAACAGAAAAAGAAACACGTTATGAGGTGCCAAAGCAAGTGCCTTGTAACACTCCCTGCCCCACAACCAATCCCCTGGGGACCTCCCCCTCACCCATACCACCCTGCCACCCCCTACCCCCCCCCAGGCAACCTCCTTGCCCTACAAGCCAGAGCTATCTCCAGTTCTGCCCCCCTTGCCTTGCCACCTCCCACTCAGCCTGCCCCCAGTGCCCTCTTTGGAGGAGTGCATCACTGACACCCCAGCCTCCCTCCCAGGCCTCATCACCACCCCCACCTCCCCAGTGGCCTCCTGGGGAAACCCCTCAGTGGGCTGGTGGCCTGCCTCCCACCACCACATCGAGGCATGGTCCACACCCTCCTCCACCCCCACCCCTGCCCCTCCAAGAAGGGCCTGTTTCAAATGCAGCCAGCATGGCCACCACTGGGCACAATGCCCCAACCCTCACCACCACCACCAGACCCCCTACACCAGCCCCCCCCATCACCCATCCCCACCCCACCCACCACCCCACCCCCACCCCCATCAGCCACTCTGACCCCACATACTATGTGTGGTGCACCAAGAGCTGGTTCCTCCAGGAGCACCATCTCCTGGCCCAAGAAGAGTTGGCCCAGGCCTGGGAAGAGGCCTACTATTGGGCCCAGAGGACTGCCAGCTTCCCCCACCTCACCCCTCACTGCCCCTGGTTCTTCAACAGGGGCATGCCCAATGGCTTCATCCCAGCATGGGACACCCTCCCATACCCCAACTACAAGGAGTAAGTGGAGGGCAGGGAAGGATGGGTCAGGGGACCCCACCAAGCATCACAGGTGACACATTGCATAAAGAGGGGGTGATGTTATGAGGCACTTGCCTTGGCACCTCATAACAGTTTTCTTTTCTTTTTCTTTTTCTTTTTTATCTTACTTACAAAGTAAAGTGTAGTATTATTACTACAAGTGTGAGCTTAGCTCCACTTTACTTAGTAAGGACTCATATTTCTTTTCTCTTTTATAGTACTTAAGTATTTACATACTTAAGTGTGAGCTTAGCTCCAAGTACTATATTAGACTTATCTTTTCTTCTTTATCTTTCTTTATTTATTATAACATTTACTTGCTAAGGACTATTACTATACAATTAACAAGGACTCCTCTTTCTCACCTTTGTTTACATCCAGTTCATTTCACACTTGTGGCTGAGCCACATTACTTATACTACAGACACAACTTACCGCACACAACTGTGCAACCTTACTATACTTAGGACTCTAGTTTAGTATAAATAGTTGACAAACTGGTGGTCTTAAACCCCAGTCTTGTCAACTTCGCAATCTAGGGATTTTCCTATACTGCACTTGATCTAAGCTCGCTGCAAACTCGCTTCACTCTAAGAACTAAGTCTAAGATCTCTAAAAACACTCTAAGTGGTCACCAAGACATCTTAAACTCATAACTCTGGATCCTCACATAGTTATAATTATCCTCATCTCTATTTCCTCAATCCCTTTGATTATCGTCATCAGGAATATCTATTATGCATATCAAGCACGTCTTCCCCATCTTGTTACCAGGGTACTACTACAGATCTTCCCTAAGACCATCCAATAGGCCACTCTTAGCACCCACCAGCATACTTCTCACATAAGAAATGATACCACACATCAATGTGTTTGGTATGTGTGTTAATGAGCATCATGTGCACATAATACCAGAACACAACCATCAGCAACATCAGGCAAACACAGCAACATTAACATGCTGCATGCAACAATCATCTGCAGTCACATCAATCATGCATTTGTTTAGGCATCAGACTACACAACTGGGTTTGGCCAATGAGGAGCAGGACAGATAGGACAAATAGGCTGAGGTGCAGTCCAGACCTGCCAAAGTAACCATGGAGTCATGAGTTGCAAAGTCAGCATTTGGTGCAATTGGCACTTTCCTCTTTCACACATCCATTGTAGTAGGATATTTCATCTGTTCATGCCCAGACTCCACCTCATTTCAAATATCCCTATGATCAACCCTATGTTGTAAATTTTCTGTTTTGATTTGTTGTGCTCCAGCCTTGGAGCTAGACTTGTATTTAGATGGCACATCATCCATCAGAAAGAACAGATTTCCCCTGCCCATGATTTGACTTCCCTCTCTTGTCCAAGCAAATTTGTGAAAAAGTGTCTTCCACTCTTCCCTCCAGATATCTCACTACCAAGAAAGTGTGTGTTCCTCATAGGTCATGTCTATTATTGCATTGCATTCTACATTGTGTTGTGTCTAGTCTCCATTGTGCTGCATTGCATTCCATATTACAGCTTACAGTATCACATTTTCATTGCATTTCTTCATTGTTGCCCAATTATGTTGCATCATCACCCTATCTGTACTAAACTACTAAATCACTCTTTTTGGTGTCTAGAGGATCTTATGGTTCATGCCCCCCAGCAATTGCTGTGGTTGTGATCATAGATTCTGCCTTCACCCCACCACAGCACTTATCAGCATGAAAGGCCATGTTTTTTGTGATGGCAATGGTGGACTGATTGTCAACTCAGAGCATCATAGGAGAGTTGCAGAGTTTGCCAAGCTTGGAAAGGAGGGTGTGAAACCAGACAGCTTCATTTTCAGCATGTGTGCCTGCAATGTTTTGGCTTTTGTGCTAGAGAGTACTGTTGAGGCTTGCTTTTTGGAGCTCCAGCTAATTGTGCCACTGGAGAGGATGACAATGTATCTGGAGATGGATCCCCTGTCATTGACATTGGCTGCCCAATCAGTGTCAATGAAGCCTGTTAACTCACCAGAGGAGTTGCTGTCAAAGAGGAGTGTATGGTGCACCATGGCATGTAGATACCAGAAGGTGCAATTTAAAGTGCAGAAATGTGCATCACCTGGTGTCATGGTATGTTGGCTGAGTATGCTGATGGTGTACACTAAGTCAGGTCATGTCCCTGACATCATGTACATGAGTGTACCCACTGCACTCTGGTATCTGTGAACACCTGCTGTCACCTCTGGGGCATTGAGCCTCATGAGTTGCTCATTTTGGAGCAATGGGGTGACCATGGGGCATACAGTGTGGTAGCCATATCTGTAAAGAACATCATTGATATATTTCTCCTGGGAGAGGATGATAGTCTTGCATTCATGATCCCATGTGATCTGCATGCCCAGAATCCAGCCAATTTCACCAAGGTCAGTCATGTTGAAGGAATGTTTAAGCACTGCCTTCACATTTTCTATTTCATTGATACTGTGTGATGTGAGTACAATATCATCAATGTAAATCACAACAATGCATATGAGCTTGCCAGATGTGTCATGTTTTAGAAAAATGGAGTGATCAGCATTGGAGCACATATAATCTAGCACTTCAAATTCCTTCTTGATGTGCTTGTACCAGACTCATCCACCTTGGTGCATGCCATAAATGAATTTTCCAAGGTGCCAGACATTACCCACTGAGGGTTTGAAACTGGTGGGTGGCTCAAGATAGATTTCTTCTTCAAGTACACCATTGAGATAGGCTGCCTTTACATCCATTTGGTGAACTTTGAAATCATGTTTGGTGGCAATGGTGAGGACTGTGTGAAGCAATGAGAATCTCATGACAGGTGCAAATGTTTCATCAAAATCTATGCCTTTGACTTTGGTGAAGCCTTTTGTGACTAGGTGCACTTTGTACTTCTGAATTTCACTGGTTGGTCCCCTTTTGATGCAGAATACCCACTTGCTGCCAACAATTTTGCAATCACATAGTTGGTTGACTTCTGTGTAGACTTCCATGCACTGGAATGTCTGCAGTTCCTCTTCACATGCTGCAAGCCATTCTGCTGCATCAGGGTGTGACATTGCTTCTTCATAAGTGAATGGATCACTTTCAGATGTGATTGTCACAGCATGCACATGTTCACTGCTATCAAGTGGTGGCACATCTTCTGCAGGTGGCTGCATGTCAGCAGTCACATTTGTGCCCTTTTGCTTTCAAGTGTAAGATGAGACATTGTAGTGTTTGTTGTCATTGCAAATAGGTGCACATTTGCTACATGAGGGTCAACTTCTCACCATGGGCATAGGTGTAGGAGCTGTGGGCACCATAGGTCACATTGTGTCAGGTGTGGAAGTGGTCACAGTCAGGGGAGGAGCTTCAATGGGAGAAACTGGTGGGTCACTAGCATGAGTATTGCACTCATGGGACTCTGAGTCATCCACATCAGGATCAAAGATGATCTGCTCATAGCATCTTGTGGGGCCCCCTTCATCAAAGATCACATCATACAATCTGATTATGCACCCACTTGGGTGGTGGACCAGGCAGTAGGCACATTGATTGTGCATGTAGCTGATGAAGGTGCAAAGCAGCAACTTCATGTCGAGTTTGTGTTGGTACTTGTCCAGGATGTGGACAAAGGCTTTGCAACCAAAGATGCAAATGAGGGCAACATTGGGTTTGTTACCACTCCACAATTCTTCTGGCATGAGATAATTTTCAAGCATGTCAGCACTATATTGTGCAAGTAAGCAGCATACTCAATAGCATTGTACCAGTGAGAGTGTGGGAGGTCAGCATCAGTGAGCAGCATGCATGTGGTCTCCACAAGTGTGCAATTCATGCATTCAGCAATGCCATTGTGTTGCAGCATGTTGGTGGCCATCATTTCATGTTTAATGCCACATGCCCACATGAACTTCTGTGTGCATTCACCCATATATTCACCTCTGCTGTCTGAATGGAGCACCTTCATTTTTGTGCCAGTCTCAACTTTGGTGTGTGCAATGAAGTCTGTGAGACATTCATGCAGATTGCTTTTGTGTTTGAGGCTGCAGACAAAGACCTTGCATGACTTGTCATCAATGTTGCAAAGTGGTCATACCCTTTGCAGGAGTGCATTTGCATGGGCCCACACAGATCTGAAAAAATGTGGCTGAGTGTTGTGTCAGCACACATCTGTGTTGATTTCATGACATTATGTCATGTGTGCTTGCCCTGCTAAGAGCAGCCTATTGGACAGTCTTAGGGAAGGTCCATTATGATAATACCCCTGGTAACAAGGTGGTTGATACAGGTTTGATAAGTGTAGTATCCATTCCTGATGACAATGAATAGAGGAATCAATGAAATAATGATGAGGATGATGCCACCAATGACTAAACAAAGATCCAGGATGACAAGTGTAGGATATCTTAGCAATGCTTTAGAGTGACTTAGAGATCTTAGATCTAGTTCTTTGAAGTGAAGCGAGTTTGTAAAGAGCTTAAGTCAAGCACAGTAAAGGAGAATCCCTAGATTGTGAAGTTGACAAGACTGGGGTTTAAGACTGCCAGTCTTTCAACTACTTATACAAAACTGGATATCTAAAGATAGTACAAGGAGTTAAAGTTCATGGATCAATGATGATTGCACAGCAATCAACAAGACCACATGACTTAAGATGTGTCCATAGGTATAGTAAGTGGCTCAGCCACTAGTGCAAAATGAACAAGGGGTAAACAAAGATAAACAAAGATGAGATAGGACAAGTCCTTGCTAATTGTATAGTAATCATCCTTAGCAAGTAAAATGTAAATAAAGAAAGAAAGATAGAAAGGAAAAGATAAGTCTAGTATAGTACTTGGAGCTAAGCTCACACTTCAGTATGTAAATACTTAAGTACTATAAAAGAGAAAAGAAACTGAATCCTTACTAAGTAAAGTGGAGCTGAGCTCACACTTGTAGTAATAATACTACACTTTACTTGTAAGTAAGAGAAAAAGGAAAGAGAAAAAGAGAAAAAGAAAACCATTACAAGGTGCCTAGGCAAGTGCCTCATAACACAGCAAGCTTGTACATTGTCATGAACAGAGGTTGTAGTGGTGTCTAGACACAATCTTGACTTGCAGCCCCTCATGGTGGGCTCCAATATGATATGTGCTGCAGTATGGTGATGGCAGAAACTACAACCACAACAATTGCTGAGGGATGTGGGTCATAAGATCCTCTAGACACCAAAGTAGTAGAAGCTAGTAGTTAAGTGCAATAAATGCAATATCACAATGCAATGGGGTGACAAAAAGGGAGATATAACATGGACATGACATGATAATCATGACAATGGCCACACAGTAGTAGACACAACACAATGCAGTAATATTGCAATGCAATGGAGAACACAACACAACAATAAATGTGACCTATGGGGCACACACACTTTCTTGATTGTAAGATGCATGGAGGGAGGAGTGGAGTGCACTTTTCACAATCAGACTCAGATGGGAGAGGGGAGACAAATCATGGGTTAGGGAGATCTATTCTTTTCTGACAGATGATGCACCATCTAAATACAAGTCTAGCTCCAAGGCTGAAGCATAACAAAACAAAGCAGAAAATTTACAATGTAGGGTCAATCATAGGGATATTTGAAATGCAGTGGAGTCTGGATGTGAACAAATAAAGTATCATACTATAATGGATGAGCAAAAAAGGAAATGCACTGATTACACCAAATGCTGACTGCACAACCTGTGACTCCATGGACTGCACCTTGGCCTATATGTCTTATCAGCCCTGCTCCTCATTGGCCAAACCCAGTCCTATAGTCCAACACCTAAATAAATGCACAATTGATGCAACTGTGGATGATTGCCACATGCAGCATGTTAATGTTGCTGTGTTCACCTGATGCCACTAATGGTCATGTTCCAGTGTTACATGCATGTGATGCTTATCAATGTGTGTAGGTGCTGAGAGCATCCTATTGGACAGTCTTTAGGGAAGGTCTGATATGATAATACCCCTGGTAACAAGGTAGTTGTTATGTGCTTGATAAGCATAGTAGCTGTTCCTGATGACAATGAAGAGTGGGATCAACAAGATAGTGATGAGGATGATACTGCTGATGATTAAATGATGATCCAGAGTGACAAGTTTAAGATGTCTTTAGTGACACTTTGAGTGACTTAGAGATCTTAGACTTAGTTCTTAGGGGAATGAAGTGAGATTGTAGTGAGCTTAGATCAAGCACAGTATAGGAGAATCCCTAGATTGCAAAGTTGACAAGACTGGGGTTTAAGACTACCAGTCTTTCAGCTACTTATCCAAAACCAGAGTCCTAAAGATAGTACAAGTAAATAAGGTTCATTGATCAATGATGATTGTGCAGCAATCAACAGGATCATGTGACCAAGTCATGTCCATAGTAAGCTAAGGTAGATGTAGCCACAAGTGCCAAATGAACAAGAGATAAACAAAGGTAAACAGAGACAAGATAAGATGAGTCCTTGTTAATTGTATAGTGATAGTCCTTAGCAAGTAAATGTAAATAAATAAATAAATAAAGATAAAAGATAAAGAAGCTTTATAGCACTTGGAGTAAAACTCACAGCACAGTATGTAAATACTGTAGTACTATAAAGGAGAAGAGATAGAGTCCTTACTATAAGTTGGAGCTAAGCTCAACAACTGTAGTTAATACTACACTTATAGTAAGTAAGATAAAAGAAAAAGAAAAAGAAAAAGAAAAAGAAAAAGAAAAAGAAAAAACAAGTCCATTACAAGGTGCCTAACCAAGTGCCTTGTAACACTTAGACTAGAACACATAATGAGAGATCAGAATATGATATTAGAATGGCATAAAACAGTATAGTGGCAGGCTTGTAGCATAGGATCTGCATGATAGTTGGTCTTGTAGCTGCAGTAACTCATGGCTGCATGCTCATAGTTATTGAAACAGGGGCAATGTGGCAAACAGCAGACAAAATATCATAGTGTAGAGATAGGCTTGTGAGCCCAGGTGAAGATAAATAAGCCAAGAGGACCACAATCCAAAAGCCTAGAAAGCTAGAGAGATAGCCAGATGGATAGCTGTAAGATAGAGAAGGTGTGTACCAGAGGGAAGAGGGTACACAGAAGACAGAAAGAGCTCAGCACATGCAGAAGTGCTGAAGAGGGGTGACAATACCTGTAAGATAGAGATACATTATACTTAATAAGTAAATAGTGTGATCAGCATCATAAGGTAGTGAAAAACCAACAATACTTACTGGAGAGGAGTGCACCCCAGACTCTTAAATACAGTAGTCACATATGTCTGTCACTCCATCTCAGAGCCTTGTCTCCTTGGCAGTGTCCACATAAAAGTAGGTATTCTAGTTAGTAAGTAATAGATGTCATATTATACTACATGCTGCCAGACCATTCTGGCACACAGCTGTAAAGAACCTCAATCATCAGTAGCCTGCTTGCAGGTCTTACACCTGCATGGGGGGGAAATAGTGGATTTGTAACACAAGTCACTAGCCTCATTCCTGACATTCTGGAAGGCATCCTGCAAGTGCTACATAGATGAAGTTGGAGAGAGGGATATCCAGAAAATGGATGTCTGAGCTCATGGGTTCTGCTGAAGTGGTTGGTGATGCTTTGAGCTGCCCATACCTGCTGCTGTCATCCAGCCAGAGTATCTGAATCTGACAACATGGTGATCATGTCAATTCCTTTCCACCTCACTTGTCTCAAGAATCTCTCCCTTGAGCCAGTAATAAGGTCTCTGTTCTGGTGCCTTGGGCAAATTCTTCATGCAGTAAAATTTGTTTCTTCTTCATGAATGGATGCCAGTGGTGGTGTGGCATTCAAGATGTTCATTGCAACTTGGTGTGGCCATCATCATCAGCATCATGGTAATGAGCCTACCCTCCACTATTGTCAGTAAAGTTGTGTGGCCAATGATGGCCTGCACTTCACACATTACCCCCAGATAGAGTGAGTGTTACAATTTTCTTTCACCCTTTGTTTACATTTACTAAGTTTACTGTGCCACAGCATTATACTACTTACCAATCTTTGTGTCCTAGAACATTCCTTTCTGCAGTCATTATACAATTCTGTACTATATTTACCCTACCAGAATATTCCATGACTTAGGGTTGTTTACTATGAAAAGGGATCCAGTACAATACAAGCTCCTTAGCTTAGTCTTTTGTATCTGCAGTTACTTGTTGTTACTGTTGTATTTTGGGCTGTCAAGCTCACTCCATTCACTCCCTATCCTCATGATTTTCACTGTGGGCTGGGCCCACAATTTGATATTTAGTAGATACTTAAATATGGTACATGTGCAGAAACATGCCCTTAGTGCATTTGCAAGAAATTTTCTGTTCTTCTTTATCTGTGTGGTGCTCGTATTTCAACAGTTACAACCTAGTATGGCAAGATGGCCAGCTATGGTTGCACAGGAATGGATAAGAGACTCAAAGTGTAGCACACAATGAGGACACAACAGATGAGATTGAAAAGTGACTGGGATGGAGTACTGTATAACACAGGAGACTAAGCTAGAGACTCTTGGTACAGTACTATGGTCCTTATATGGGTACAATCCCAGGTTCCAGAGTATTCTACTGGGATAAATATAGTACAGAACTGCAGAATGGAATGTTCTAGTAATACTGCACAAAGAAGAGAAGATTTGTAAATATTGCAGTGCAATAAACTAGTAAATGTAAGCAAATGGAAAAGAAAATCGTAACACTTGTCTCCTGCTTTATATTCATCTCTGTTGTGTTCTCAATGGTGTGCTACACCTTGAGTCTCTCTCCTGTTCCTGTAAGATCGTAGCCGGCCGTCTTGCCATACTAGATCTTAGCAGTGAGATTGCTTACTCTTCATTCCTCATGAAGGTCGCCAGTGACTGTCTTGTCGATCAATCGCTACACCCTAGGTCAGTCGCAGACTGACATGCGCTCTGATGCCGCGATGGCGAGCTCGAACGCCATGGCGTGGCGGATGTCGTTATCGCGGGTCCCCTGTTTGGGACCATCTGGGGGGTGGAGGATATGCTGAAATGCACGGGAGGCCTGCTGCGTGTCGCTCGTGAGCAAGTACCTGTGGCACAGTAACATTATGGACACTTTCTTTCACTTCTTTTTCTCGTCTTAGAACAATGGACTCTAATCACGGTAGCTATTGTCATGGTACTTGCTATTGTTCTTTCTCCTCCAATGTGCTTTCTCCTCCATCACTCCTCATCTAATTGGATCTCAATCATCTTAGCACTGCAGGTGGGATCACCAGGATGAGCTTGTCATACTCTACCTCAATCTATCCACTATACATACCCTATTGCATGGATCCTCACTGTGCTTATGTGTCATTGCATGCTTACTTTTCACCACGTACTTAACTATATCCTTGATGCCCGTGACACGTGCGCCGAATGTGATGTTGTGCAGCCCAGCGGGGCGTGCCATTGCCAGCGGCAGTCGATCCACGCCGTCCTCGATCGTTTTCCAGGTTGCCTCGCCGAAATCGAGGTTTTTCATCACGAGCTCCGTGACAGAGCGCAAACCGGCTCGTCTGGGACCCCACCGTCTCCCAACTTCGTTCGGGAATCCGTTCTCTGGTAGTTGCAGGCAGCTTCGGAACGAGTAGTCGTCGAACCTGAGCAAGTAGTCAAAGTCCTTGAAGCTGTTCCTTAGGGCCACAATGAACGTGCCGATGGATTTCTTTTGAGGAGGGTTTTAATGGGGAGGTCCCACCCATCGGGCACAGGCCATTTGACATCTGAGGGCTTGATGTCCAACACATTCTCGCCGTCCCTATGACTCCCATTGATTAATAGGCTATTTCCCGGGCTGCTCAGGTTGTAGTCGATCGTCTCCACCCTGCCTGTTTATATGATTCGATTCGTTGGCGTTGACAAATTCTACCAGGTCTTGGAAAATCTGTTGAAACAGCGACCCCCATGGAATACGCATAGCGCCAGCTTCAAGGTATTGGTTGTCCTCGTGGGTGAAGCGGACGGTGTAGACGCAGCCACCGATGCGGTTGCTACCCTCGAAGAAGTGCACCTGATGGCCCTCAGACTGGAGCATCAGTGCAGAATAGAACCCGGCTATCCCCCCGCCGGTGATGCCGACCTTTGCCTTTCACAGTGATTTACATTCCATCACTATACCGTATATTATTTCTGCAAATCCCTCAATCAGGTCTTTCATATTCTGCTGGTGCTCAGAAAGTGGCAGGCACAAAATTTCCGGATTGTAGTCCGAAGATATGCCATAGCCTTCTCAATAGAATACCATATCTTGCTCTTTCACATAGACGGCGCTACAATATCACCGCCGATTCACTAGTGCCCTTGATCTCAACTCACAAACGCTCCTAGGCGCGCCGCGAGGACATATTCTACCCCAATATAGAACATGTACAGTATCGAGTGACCTACACTTACGCCTTTGGCTTCTCCCAAGTCTCCACTTTGTGATGCATCACATTATACGTTACCCCTCAGGAGAAGACAGGACAGGACTAGCTCCAGGATGCAGGGAGATAAGAATGCAATGGCAATGCAATGATTGGTGGAGATGGTCTGGGTCTGCTGATCGATGTCGATTGCACCTTCGATGGTTCTGGGATTCCAAAGCTGCCCAGTTCGACGTCAGATATGCTCACCATTCCTTGGAGAGAGCATGGGTAGGCCTCAGCATCATATGATCTAACTAACTTAGGCATATCGTTATTGTCAAGTGTATGGACGGGGAACACGCGCAGGTGCCTGCCAACCCACTTGCCGGGCAGGATGCGGATTAGAGCGAGGGTGCAGGCGAGAGCGGGGCGCTGGGGACAGTGCAGATGAGTGGAAAATCCAAAGATAAGGATAAGGCAGGATACTTGCCCTGAGCCACGTATTTCGTTTTTACACTGGCTTCTCGCGGTGCGGGAATAAGAGATCGGGGAATGAGTGGTTCAAGATACTAAAGCCTGCGTCTACTTTCTACATCGAGGACTGGGTATTAGAGATCGACGGGGAGATGGTAGCACGGTAGTGCAGTAGAGAGGCCATCTGAGTCTCATCTCTTCTTCAGCCTCTACGATTGCCAGGCCCCGTACGGTAGCCACAGAGTCCTTGATGGAAGAAAAGGGCTAGTTACAGCGAAACACTAAACAATAGGCCACATCTTTGTTTGTCCCGACGGACTTTTGTTCGAACAAACAAAGACATCAGTATCCAAAGTTGGACTTGGTACTAGACTACTTGTAGTATAGGTATGTAGTTTAGTGTCTTGCTGTAAAACGGAAGAGCGCAGTGGTATTACCGTCTCTTCGCTCACATATTTCGCGGCGCCTAACAAGCACTTCAATGACGCTAGATACCCAACCGCCACATCTCCGTTATCGCTATTGATTTGCAGAGGGACAGCTGACCTCAAGTCCGAATTTACGGCCTGCAACTCTAGACTTGGGCCAGAACGTGGAGCACTTACGTTTCGCATCGTCACAACGTGTAGGCTCCATGACGCTTCTATGTTTTCCATTCGGAAACTTTCCCCCTCAGCCCTCATTCCGTGCCAGGCATAAGATGGCCCTCCGTTTTTCATTCAAGCTCAAGTCTAGTCTCACCCCTCCATTGCATTATCAAGATGTCTCGTCCCATTCTCCAGAATCCATCGGTCCCTTCGAACACAGTCAAGATCGACGTACCACCTGGATGGTTCACCACTTGCAAAGCTGTAAGTACGTCTGATCTGTTGAGCGCCTTTGGTATTTGACGACGAGGGCCGCAGACATCTCGCTCTGGATACAACCAACTCGTCCGCATTCGTTACACGTCGAGTGATGGCATCACGGACTGCACTCGGTTGTTTGCTAGTTCTACATGGGGGAAAGACAACAATGTCATGAAGTCCGTAGAGGACCAGAGTCGATTGATGACGATCGTACCCTCCGACAATACCATCCAGCTCGAGCTCGACTTCTTCTTTTCTAAAACTCAGAGCAATGCCGGCAGAGGGCTGATCGAGACACCGGGCTTCGGCTCAGCCGACGTTCGCTCCATTGTCGTACGCAGGTTCCTCACACTGAACTGGAAAAGCTGCGTAGCTCATGCGGTGTCTTACAGGCTCACAAACCCTCCCATGTTACTCAGATTCCTGACTACATGTCTGTCACGGTGAGTTGTGGGTGAGTGACGATGGGAAGTAATCTGCTAAAAAACAGAACACCGACACCTAGATCATGGCTCAAGATGACGTGGAAGATACGACTCATAAGTACCATGATGCGTCAGTTTGTACTTTTACTTTCAGTGGTTGAACAGAACTCATCCATAGCATGTAGGATCGCTGTTGTTCATATGCAGAAACTGCCCTTGCCTCCACCTTCTGGCATCTATCACGTCGCCAATGCGGCCAGCGGCAACTTTGCCACCCTCGTCGGTCATCCTATCTCACAAACTCGTATTGATGGGAACGCACTACAACCTTCCGATCTCTGTCAAGAGGTATTTCGTTACATTCCCCGACATTCCACTACTGTCTGACGACCTGTTTTATAGTGGTCAATCAACGTCGTGTCCGATACAACTTACACTTTCAAATGTGGCATCTCTGGCCAAGATTACGTATCTGTTTCCGAGACGAACGAGCTTGTCACGAACGGTACATCACCGGCACACTTCAATCTGTTGCCGACGAATATCCCGTCTCTTTTTTAGTATGTTACAGGTCGTAGATTTGATGTGGCACTCACTGTCCCCCTTGTGTAGCATGCAAGATCCGAACAGCGGGCTCGTCTGGGACCTCCCCCAGCCAGGAAAGCAGGTTCGTCTTCGTTTGCGCCTTTGTGATCTATGGATAACCTCTGCCATAGATTATTTTGTCACCCCAAAATGGGAAATCCAGCCAGTTCTGGCTCTTCAGTCCAGTCCGCCCAGTATGCCCTTCTCCCTTTGCAAATCGCCGGCGATCCTTCCTCATCTAATCTTAACACTGTAGAGGTTGTCTGGTATCTCATATCGGGATGCTATGGGAAGGCTTTTGTTGCGTGAACTACTCGAGATGCTACCTCCGCCAGAAGACGAGCCAATCGTTATCCAACCCGCTGATGATCCAATCGCAATCATCGGCGCGGGTGCAGCCGGGCTCTACGCCGCTATGATGTTGAAGGACGTTGGGTTTCCTTCTGAACGGATCCACATAATCGAGGCGAACCCAGATCGAATCGGTGGCCGCCTCTTCACATATGATTTCAGTTCGGATCCATACGACTATGTCGACATCGGTGCAATGCGTTATCCCAACATTCCCTGGATGGACAGGGTCTTTACTCTCTTCAGAGATAAACTCGATATTCCCCTCTTCGAGTATTTCCTAAGCGCAAACAATACCATCCTCTACTACAATGGAAGACGTTTCCCCGCGACCGAGACTCAAATTGGAGACGTTTTCCACGTCACTGAGGCAAACGGCGGCGTTGTTCCTGATAGCTGGACTGATCCGCAGTACCCTAACCCGTCTGACTTTTGGCTCAGTCGTGCCCTCTGGATACTCAGGGAACCATTCAAAAAACTAAATGCATATGAACCCGACTCGCCAGAATTCCGAGCTGAATTCAGAAAAGCCTTCGACAACCTCGTCAGCCATGACGCCAATTCCACCCGCACCTATCTGCTCAATCAGCCATACCCAGAGGCGGTCGTAGAGTGGTTGGAATCGGAGCAGAGTGCTACAGGGCTGTTCGATGAATCTCTCGTGGAGACTGTCATGGACTCACTCGACTTCGATTGGCCCGGGCAGAGTCGTGTAGGCGGAGTTGCCGAAGCTGGGGCGACGAACGACAACGGTACCACGTGGTATGGCGTCGTGGATGGAAGCAAGACTATCGCCTCCAGAATGCGGGAATATGCTCAACCCATCATGAGGCAAGGGCAGCGTGTTACAAGCATTCGACTTGCCGACCCTGCAACTGGAGCGATGGATGTCACGAGCATCCAGAATGGCGTACCCACGACAAGTCGATACTCGCACGTGATTTGCACCACCTCTCTCGGCTGCCTACAAGCCATTGACACGAGCACGCTCGAACTTGGGTACCAGAAGAACCAAGCTATTCGCTCGTTGCAATACGATGCTTCGACCAAGGTCGCCCTCAAGTTCCCTTCTCGCTGGTGGCAGCAGGGGGCTACACCTATCAACGGTGGCTCGTCGAGCACGGACCTACCCATCCGCACCATTGTCTACCCATCCTATGGCGCTGCAAACTCACCAGGCGTACTTCTCGCATCGTACACATGGGCACAGGACGCACGTCGGCTCGGGTCGATTGCAAATGGCGCAACGGCAGACACAAATGACCCAATCGTTCAACTCACGCTCCAGAACCTCAGGGCTGTGCACAGTGATAAAGTAATACCTGACCCGGTTGCAGCATATTCCCACAACTGGTTTGACCCACTCACCCGTGGGGCTTTCGCGCTTTTTGGACCGGGGCAGTTTGGACAGACGCAGTATCTTGGCCAGGGGCTTTTGGCCAGTCTTAGGGTGCCGAACAAATACCTCACATTCCACATTGCAGGCGAAGCGACATCGGTTCATCATGGATGGGTCCTTGGCGCATTGAATTCGGCATGGAGGACAGTGTACTATGTCCTGGAAAAGTCAGCTCCAGAACTCATCCCCGAACTGATACGTTTGTATGGAATCCCAGATGAGTTTGAAGTGGAAACCTTGGACAAGCTGTCCAAGCATGCGGCCCGCGGGCGAATTTGACTTTTTTTGTTTTGTTTTTTTGTTTGTTGGTGTGAGCAGGCACGCCCACAGAGCTCTTTCACAGCTTTTTCACGTACGCTATGTTCTTTTGTCTTTTTCGGCTTTTTCGCGGCTTCGAGCCACCGAGGCCTCCCTGTATGGCAACTCGGCATTTGCCGACGCGCGCAATCCTCCGTCCTCCGTCTCAGATTATAGTACAAAAAACATATGGTTTGCTTCAGTTTTCTTCTTGCATTATTTGTGTACCACACTTTACAAAATACTCGTGTCTCGAAGGAGTTTCTTTTTTGCCTCAGTCCTTTGTCGTCCACATGGACCGAGTCACATCCGCTGCCCTTAGTCTCCAGCATTTCCCTGTTGTCTAACATTTTTCTGCTATTAGCACGGTTCAGAGCTAGTCTTGCTGTACAATATTGTCAATACACATCACGCAAGTCGACCGTTACAAATATAGCCTTTCTCGTCACGGTGCGAAAACGATTGAGACGCAATGTGTGTTGCCGGAATCCTGTTCGCTAAACACTGACAACCCGTACCGTTTTCGAAGGACCTCGAGGATCATATGCATAATAAATTACATTAAGATGTAGAATATCATGGTGCAAGGTTTCATTGTGATGGCCGAGTCAGGGGTCGAGGAATGAGCAAGGCGAAAGGAGCGAGAGTGAGACGAGCTGCGATGTGCGCACGCTGCGCTGTGCAAATGTCTCACACGCAGAGCCTGTGTGGCAGGTTATGGAAAGTGGGCGCGGAGAGCGCGCCAGTACGTGCAGCGGAAACCTAACCCTATGAGAGCGCACGTGACGACTAAACGGTCCCAAAAAGGAAGTCAAAACCAACAGGTTGGTTTCTTCTGGGAGTGCCGACTGCCAAATCGCTTTGTAAGACCGTAATTGGAGAGGATTGTACTGCGACGACCACGGAACGCCTCCGAATGCCCAGTCCCAAAGTTTTATCCACCGTCTTGGACATTTCGAGCCATGTGACAGCTCTGCGCAAGGGCTCCAAGACACGGCCGTCTGAAGAACCTCAGCGGCCTGAGGCCACCCAGCCAGATGCTGTTGTTGTGCTTGCTGACGATCAGCCGTCTGGATATCATCATGGCGTACAGCACAGATCTGCACATGACTTGCAGGCTCGCCGCCCGTCGCAAGAGGATGCCGAGATGAGGCTGCCGAATCTTCCCTCCCTCGTCATCATTGTCTGCTTGAACATCTTGTCGCAGGTCAGTCGGTTCTGCTTCAGCGCATGCTTGGACTCTGACACAGATAGACGCTAGATCTCATTTTTCATTATTGTATCTTCCTCAAGCAAATATGCCGAGTTCCTCGGCGGGACTTCGACATTTTCTGGTCTTGTCATCGGTATCCCACCCGTCTTCGCAGGATTGGCTTTGATACCGTTCATGAAAATAGACCGAGGTCGGTTGTCGTGCTATCATCTGGCCAACCGTGCTCATGGCTACACAGGGATGTACAAGCAACCGCTGCATATCGGCTGCGGAGCAGCCGTGCTTGGCCAGGTGTTGTACGGTCTCGCATACAAGACCCACTTTCTCTACCTCATTCTCATCGGCCGTATCGTCATGGGCATCACCTTCACAAATTTTATGTACACGAAGCGGTACTGCTCTGACTCCCGCATCGTCGGTATCCGCCGCCGGACAACTCTGGCTGGGTGGCTTGTGGTCGGCCAGGGCATAGGTTTCAGCGTGGGCCCCTTCGTCGGCGGACTGCTGTACAAAATCGGCTTCGGAAACGACGTGTTCAACGGGTACACAAGCCCGGGATGGGTCATGGCGCCTGTATGGGTCGCGTTTTGGATCGTCTTTGCCTTGTTCTTCCAAGACGTGCCTCCGCACGAACCGGCAGATGCCGACACGTTCATCCCGCTGAACTCCGTGCCGTTCCCGCAATCGACGTCTGTCGCCGTCGTTACTGAGACGGGGCAGAGCTTGACACTCGAAGCACCCTGGCCTCCGTCGGCCTCCTCGTCTGTGCTCGTGGGAAATCAACGGACCCCCCTGCGCATCTGGGGTATCTGCGCGAACATGTGCTGGTGTGCCATGACGTGTTTCTTCGTGCTCGGTGCCTGGGAGGCGAACATCCCCGTGTTTACCGCCACCGCCCTCGGCTGGTCGCCCTTCGCCGCCGGGAACTTCATCGCCCTCGGCGGCATCAGCACCTTCCCCTTCCTCCTCCTCAACGTCCTCCTCGCGAAGAAGCTGCAGGACCGTCACATCCTCGTCGCAGGGTACAGCCTCGGGCTCGCGGGCCTGCTGGCCGCCCTGGCGGTCATCCGTACCGGCACGATCCACTATGGCACGTTGTTCGTGTGCTGGTTCTTGGTTGCGCTCGGCTTCAATCTCGCAAGCACCGTCGCGATCAGTTTGCTGTCGAAGCGCCTACCCCAGTCGTGGAACAGGCAGACGAGCCTTGCCATTCAGTATAGCAACTACTGTGGGCGGGTCACAGGCGCGGTCTGGGGTGGGTCTGGGGTGAACGTCGGCATGATTAACTATGTCGGGCTGGAGGTAGGCATCCTGAGCATCGGCGCACTCATGACATTCATGTTGTGGAGAGAGCTGAAGGTGAAGACTGGGTAATAGAGTCGCTTATATACGGCAATAAGTGGTATGAGATTCAAGATCGTACTTATTTTGTGGTTACCTGATGGCTCTAAGTGCCGTTGGAGTTTATACTATCATAGCGCTGATGGAATCGACCACACGGATGCATTGCGCAGGATCAGATGAATGCACCCACTAAAGAACAGACGTCCAGGCCAGAACTGATTCTTGGACCTGCTCAATCAGATGTCATCCAAAGACTGAACGAAACCGCTAGACCACATGTCTTGCTGATTCGTACGGCAGTCACCAACAAAATACGACAAAGTGCATATTTGAAAATTAAGGACAGGGATTTAACAAGTAAGCAATTTGGACCAGGGCATTAAGGGTAGAATATATCAAAAGGAGCGATAAGGTCTCCGTTTTTCCAGCACTAGGCGAAAGTCGAGAGAGCAAGCGAGCAAGGAATGTGGGCGTTTGGTATCGGTAATCATATCAAACGGAATATGATAAATAAGAACCACAGGCCCACCGATAAAGAGGGAACATGACAGATGGAAGGGCGACACAAAACGATTACGCGACATCAGGCTGTTGTATACGTAAGAAAAGAATATAGTAGAGGAAAGAACGTTTCTGTAGGATCAGCGCTCCAGCGCTCCAGCGCACAGACCATGGCCTATCCTATAGAATGGCTTTAAATGAGTGAATAAGACGTGATGGAAAGCAGAGTATATGGGAGGCTCATAAGACACATATGTAGCTCTTCGGAATTTCGGTCGTGCCACAACGGCACCCACCACATTTACTCCTCTTCCTCTGTGACACTGTGCAGCGGCGCACTGTGTGCGTAGCGATAAGGGCTCTCGCAGCCAAGGGACTCCAAATCCAGCGCCTGTGGCTCTGCTCTGACTCAGAAGTAATGGATGGGGACGCACGCGGTGATGGCGGTTGCAAAGGCGGCTCTGGAAGCGGTGCGTCCTTGGAGGGGGACACGGGAGACTTCTGTGGAGTGCAATGGGAAGGAATGGGCAAAGGGGTGGTGGCTGTGCGCTCGCGCTCGCGGTACATCTCAATGAGTGCGGCGGTCTTCCTCGTACTAGTTGTGGGCTTGGGCAGTGAATGCACAGGCTCCATGAGCACAGGCAACGTCGTCGGTTCCTCCTTCGTGTGTAATAAAGTCTCGTGCTTCTGCGACATGCCGAGTTCGTAGTCAGGAACGTCGATGCCCGGAGACGGGCAAGGCGCCTCGACTTCTCCGTTCGCGTTAACGGACACGCTGCTAGGCTCACCACCTCAGACTGATGCGCTGCGGCCTCCTCGCTTTCCTCTAAATTGCAAGCAAAACGAGCTCGCAGGTCCTCGTCGCTCGTGCGCTGAATCTGCATGCGCCGCTCCGGGTGGACGTCAAAGTAGCCAAGGCGCTGCGGCTTCGTGAGCGGCTGGGACAAGTCTGTGTCGCCTTCAACATCCGGCGCGGACGATGCGGACGCTGCATAAAAGGCGTCCATCGCGTCGCTCGTGGGTGCATATTGTTGTGGGACATGCATAGACTCTATTTCGTCTTCGTCATCTGTTGGGGAATGTCTTCCTACGGCCGCGAGAGCCTGTGCAACTTCCTGACTTGCAATTTCAGGGTCAGAGTGGCCTCCCTTGTGTAGGTGCAAACTCGGTTTGCACAATTCAACATCCTGTGAATGAATGCATCTGTTGTGGCTTTCCACGAGGATATCAACCCATGCATCATTCTTGGACATTCTGCGATGTTGTTTTGAAGTTCCAAGCCTTGTTCCGCTATCGGTGATGAGCTCGTCGTCACTATAACTCGCTAAACGAGTCTCGAAGTCGGTGTTCTCGTACTCGGAAGGTGGAAGACTAGACTTGTGGTATGGAAGTCGTCAGAGGCAGCGATACAGGCAGTCGAAACAGTGATTTCCTTATGATGGGCGTGCTTGGTGGTGTGGGGCGGCGCGGCGACGGTGCATCCCTGTTAGGGCTAAGATACATGGACGACCGGGGCTGCTGCTGGTTAACACGAAGGGTAGCACTCCGCTCATACACCGAAGTCACTGGCGCTTGTTGCTGGCCAGCGATAGCAGTCTTGACACCGCCGTTGGGATTAAGAGATAGTATTTTAGTCGAGTTGTTGTTCCTGCGAATAAGACCCTCAAACTCGACCTCGCGCACCGACAGACTTCGGAGAACATGCCCGACGACGTATGGTTGGCCATTGAGCGTCGCAGCGGGCGCCCGGAGAGAACAAGGAAACGAGACGTCGTCGGCTTTGAACGCCCGCAAATAGGAAATGAGGTCCTCGGGTCTGTTGAGCCTGGTTTGGGCAACGACGTCGTCATCGGTAAAGACTTGAACTCAACCTGAGAAAAGCGATTTGGACCGTCAAGATACAGCTAGTGACGGATGTCAACAAGAAAGATGTAGTACCAATGCCCAATTGCACTCCCGGTCAAAATCCTCTTCCCTTTCCAAATCCATCCAGCCGCCACCATAAACGAGGTCACAGAAGACATCAATGAATGCTTCCTCGATGACCTCTTCAGAGCCCATGACAGGTTCTGTATCCCATCCGAAATGCGGAAGAGATCGCTGAGTCTTTTTCAGCTTACGGGTAATCTTTTTTTGTTCGCTGGGCCAAGACTGAATGGACTCCGTGACCGGTGTACTGAATTGAAGCGTAGCATTGAGAGGCACGTCCGTACGCGAAAACCCAGTAGTCGAAAAATCCGTTGGAGCGGGGGAGACCTATTTTGATATTTTAATAAGTTGTCTATTGTTGTCTCTCCTGTTGAACAACTGGCTTGCAGTACTGTGGTGTTGGTGATGACAGTGAGATTGCAGGTTTAAAAGAAGCTGTGACAGTGTGGCAGCAGAGGATCCAGTGACATGAAGTGCAGATTGAATGTGAGATAGATTGCATGATAAGATATTATAAAGAGGCAGAGAGTAAAGGCTGTGTAGGACAAGACAGTAAATAGAAGAGTGGGAAGATGTCTGCCTAAGAGATACATGTTGCTAGAGAGACCCCTATATATGAAGTAAGATGGTGCACAGACCAGCTTATATAAGAATGTGTGGGGTGTGGGTGTGAAGGGGGAAACAGTGCATAGATAAGAACTCAACATCTTTGACCCCCCTCTGAGCCTGCAGACTAGTGCTATCCTGTGCCTGCTTGTCATGTGACCTGTAACCTCTGCTCTTTGTCCTATCCATTCTATCTGTCCCCCACAAACAAAGCAATGTCCATATCACTCCCAGGGTTGGCTTCCCACCCTGCTGCCCTTCAGACCTCACCTGTATTGACCTCTGTATGCCCTGGTACTGCTTCCTCTTGACTGCTCCCCTCTTCTGATGAATGGCAAGGCTCCTAGCACAAGATATTGGGAGGAAGTGCTTGGAATAAGGGCAGGCTGACTGTAGAATAAAGAGTGTATCCTACAGGGAGAAAGATATAAAACTGTTGATGTCATACACTCACTGGCTATGCAGCTCCTTCCTCTTTGCATTCTTTACTATACATACATACATACATACATACATACATACATACATACATACATACATACATACATACATACATACATACATACATACATACATACATACATACATACATACATGCATACACTTTTCACCATACTTTATGTACAGTTCATAGTAGTACATATAAGAATAAGGAACAATTGTATCCTCCTCCTGCACATGGCCTGTTTGTGAAAATCTGGGAAGGGCAGTAGACAACAACAAGATTGTGTGATGGGATGAGTAGGCAGTAAGCCCAGAGTGTGAGATTCCTAAGGTTAGGGCTAAAGCCCAAAAGAGCAAGAGCATGCAGTCATGTGACCACATCTGAGTAGAAAGAAACAGTGTACACAATATTAAGAGATACAAGCTGCGAGAGTGCTAAGGTAACAAGGGACAGTACCTGAGTAGAAAGAGACAGCATATGCAATCAGGGGTGTATGCAATATTAAGAGATACTGAGAGAGAGAGATGGTACTGTTAGATGAGAGGAATACCAAATGCACCAAAAGACTCACCTCAGCAAGCTGCTAGAGTGCT
>QLPN01002001.1:0-13846 GCA_003314395.1 Albatrellus ellisii | reverse complement strand
ACCTCTTCTACATGGCGCTTGCTTCCGAACCCAAGCCCACAGAGGTGGCATTTGGGATGATTTCCAATGTGATGAGCAGAAAAATCAGCCACGTGCAACTTCTTAGCACCACAGAAGAGACAGTCAATGGAATGCGCTACGACTGTATGCTAAAACAGACATAAGACATTTCAAAGGATTTGCGCTTATAACTGAAATACATACGCCCTTCAACTTGTCCTTGTCCTCAAACATCGCTCCGCACCACACACAATTGAAACCGGATTCCACTAGAGGGGGTGACTCTTCCGATTGCTTTGTTGTCGACTCCTTACGGTTGGCGCGAATGCATATTGAGCATGAGCAGGGGACTGGCATACCGAAAAGCCGCTTGTGAACTAGCTTTGAACCGAAAGTATCCATATTGAAAGCCGTAGAGGACTTCGGCGTATTTGCGTCATTGGCAGAGCCTTGCAGAGCTTGAACTGGACGTGGAGGCCGAGTGCCCCCATGCTTCCTCTTGATATGCTTACAGTGGTAGAGGACGCGTCAGTCTGACAAGACGCGAATACTCGGAGGAACTGACCGTCAAGTGCTTGGTTTCTGAAGGAAACACTATACAGCAGGAGCTGCAGTAATACAGAGCGGCCCATGGCGATGTTGTGATATGCTTTAGCAGTGACTTGTGACTACTGAATCGTTGGCCGTAACAACTGCACTTTGGATGGGGGCACACTCGCATGGCAGACCGCCCCGCCTGTTCTATGGCAGCGTGTAGATGCGCGCGCTGTTATAGGCCCCTACCAGGAGCCAACTGAACTGGAACAGGACAAGAAATGGATATGTTAGAAAAGTCAGGCGCAGATTATAACTCATTAGCATGTCAACGGTCAAATTACGAACGTAATAGCCGCATTTAAAGACTCTAAAGCGTATGAAAAGAACGTAATACCGTCATGCCTTTTAATCAAATATCAAGCTAAAAGTTGCTAAACGAATAAGAAGAAAAATTAAGAACCACTGGCACTATATATTCACCGACGATTATAATGCTGAACGTAATCTTCTGACATATGTTGAGGGCCGAAGAACCACGAATAGAGACGGAAATAACGCTTGCGGATACAGAAGGTGTGCGAGCAATGCTAGCGCTGCTGCGGAAGATGAGCGAGAATTGACCTTGCCCGTTTCGCGCCGCCTTCATCCAACTCGGGCTCCCAGAGTCGCAAATTCGTCCGCACAGCGGCACTAGGGACGCAGCGCCGCTGACACGAGGACCAAAACTCCTGCACTTCCACATCAATGACTCGCTATGACACTAGCCTCGACCCCCGATACATACCGGATTGCACGTGCGAAGAACCAAAATGTCACTACTGTTGGAGAAGGACGTTGTCTCTATCCCCCTTCTATTCAGTATATGTCTATTTCTGTCAAACTGAAAGTTTTCACATGTTTTCCGTCGTAGGTATAAACTCCCTTTACTGTTCATCGTTCTCCTTAATCGTCTCCACTTATCAACTAAGCATCTACGCTAAAGGGGGCTGTGGTTTAAAAGCTGATCAACATTCTTTCCCACGATCCAATACGATGGTGCCCACTACTACAATGTGCATTTCAAAATCAAAAAAGTACGGGGACTGTTTGCGATATATAGTGCTAATGATGATGTCAAATACAGTGCAAGATTGAACGACAGGAGAAAGCTTGGCCGTGTAAAGGCCTTCAACATTGACTAGCGGCGTGCATTCGCGTCTCAAGCTGCGTGGAGACGGAACGTCGTGTACAGAAGGACACCCGACTCGCACACAGGGCAACAAGACGTACGCTGGACCCGAGTCGTAATGCAGCTGCAAACGCAAAGTCAGTGCCAGCGGTTGTTGTCCCAGACAAAATAACACAGTCAGACGAATGCAATACAGGCCAAGTTCGCGGGTAAATGAAATGGCGTACCTCTCGCAAAAAATGTGGCCACACATAGTCACCATCGGTCTGCGGCAGGGATCCCGCCTGCAAATCCTACAATAGATGTGCGACACGTGGCGTTCCTCGTCCACGTAGTCTTGCACACTCTCCGGCACCCGAGAAGACTGCGGTATGGGGATAGATGTCGGAGGCGCACTTGCGTCATATGCTGGTAGACCTGTTCGCAAACGTGCAGGCCCCACGGACGAGGCAGGTGACAATATACGTGGGTCTTGAGGGTCTACGCGTGCCGCATTTCGAGATGCTGTAGCAGAGCGATCGTCATTCGATGCTAGGCGCGCAGACTCGACGTTGGCCCTGTTGTAGTTGGCAAGGAATTCCTCGATCATAGGTATATCGCAGGAACGTAGAGTCTGCGTCCTGGAAATGTAGGCTGTTGCATAGAGATCAGTCGTTTTAAATTAAGGCTACCTTGACAGCGGCTCACTTGATGGCGTTGATGCCGTGTCAAAGCTCATAACAGAACGCGTTCGACCACCGGCACCCGGAGTTCTCTCCCCTTCTAATCATGGATATAGGTGAGCAATTCCTTCAAAGTAGCACAAGCAGAAGCGGCGATCAGGGGAGGTGTGCGTACCTGAAGCGATGTCGTGTCTGGGAATTGACTCAGACATGCGAGAGGTGGCTCTGCTCGATATACTTTGTCTGAAAAAGCAAGATCAGCAGAGGGCTGTGGGGGCAAACAAAGTGACACACAAGCGGAGACGCCCAATAGTGGAAGAAAGGGACCGGACGCTATGAGCGGGAGGTGGAGAAATAATTTGTACGGACGCAGTACGCGAGTGAGTACGCGGTGAAGGACACTCGTCTGCTGCTCTGGGCAGAGTAGATGAGCTTGAACGAGGTAGAGACCGGGGTGTCGCGTCCGGCGCCACAATCAAATGAACATGTTGGGTTGAATCCGCCTGATTCACAGAACGTCGGAAATCCATTGTGGTCTCTTCAGATAGACATATGTTTTCTGAAGGCATAACATGGTGTGCTGAAGAAGATATATGATCAAAGCCCTTCGTGACGGCGTGTTCATCAGTAACCGGCGCTCGCAGTGGCCAGGCATAACTCATAGATGACGACTTCCCCGCTTGCTGGAGATCTTCGGACAGCACGGGTGCGTAGGACTGAGAACGCGATTTCTTTTCCTCAGACTTGGCCATCGGCTTGACGTTGTCGATTGTGGCGGTCGAGGAAGCCATGCTACGAACACTTGGCACCGAAGAGAAAGACACGACTGAGATGGTGTCCGAGCGGGTTTTATTCTGTGCCGCTGAGTTAGTCGAAATATATGATGATGATGACGACTGAAGTCTACCGTTGATCCGACTGGCGGAGACGAGTCAACGGTTTCCATCTCCCCCTCGTGCGCAACTAAGGAAATTCCAGACTCCGTCATAGTGTCCTTTGAACAAGAAGCGCTTTTGATAGAACCAGATGTGCTCGACCATTTGAGGTCATCGTTCTTTACGCTAACAATGAAACTGGTCTGTCAATCATCGAGCCAAGCTGGCGTACCTGGGATGATTTCAGAACCAATTCCCCCACATCTCCAATGAGTGGATTGATAAGCGACATGACGTGCTGCGTGTGACAGAATTAATGATAAGTATCGCAGAGTTGACAATCAAACCATCGCACCTGCCCGAGTTCCAAACCGTTCGCAAAGCCCTGGTTGCATTCTGGACAGGTAGGGTGTGCAGACGAGACACGATAATGTTCTTCTCTCTCGGATTTGGAGCTGAATGCCAAAGCGCACGGCTGGCAATGTAGTTCCCGATGGGAGAACCTGACATGCTACGCGCAGAACGAATTAGATATGACAATGCAGAACCGAGGTCTGTAGATGATACCTTCACAAATTCGTCTTTACTCTCGAAGCCAGTGTCGCACTCTGTACAGAGTGGGTGATTTGGGGAGGTACGGTAGTGATTCGACATGTCGTCCAGGAATACCCTTTGCCCACCGCAAGGCGCGCAGATGATTCGGTCGTGTGTGGTGTCGATATGCTACGGAAAGATATGAGATGGAATCGAAAGAAACAGTAACTAGTGCCTTACGGTGTTCAGAGCTGTTTCATTCTCGAACCCTGATTTGCATACATGACAAGTTGGGTGGTTTGCAGAAGTGGCATAGTGGCTCCGCAGACATTGATCGTAAACTCTCGTCCCTCCACAAGGCATGCAAGTGACATAATGTACGTCTTTGATGTGCTGCGGTAAAAGGGTGTTGTCTAAATGGTTGCTGGGAGGTCAGAAGTCTACAACACGTACTAGTTGTAAAGCATCCTGATCGACGAATCCGAGATCGCATCGCTCGCAGTCGGGGTGCGCTGCGGCATTCCGAAGATGTTGCTGGAGTGCACTCGCCGTATCGAATTTGCGATCACACTCCACACAAAAGTGCGCAGTGGCGGCCGAAGGTGACGGCGCGTCTGGACTTTGCGCCGGTCCCGGCGGAGGCGGCGCAATCCCATGATGCACCTTTTCCACATGCTACAGAGTAGCTTGAGTGTTAATACTGAAAGCAGTAGTAGTCATAGGACTCAGGGCCCCTACCGCTGGTAACTGTGCACAAACGGAGTTGCACTTCGTGCAGAAGTAAAGTGCGGCCCACGGAGACGCCAGAACATGGTCTCTCAAGGCTTTGCCTCTCAGATAGTCCTTTTTCCCGCAGTTGCAAGAAGGGTTGGGACAGGGGAACGGCATGGTTTCCTCAGTAAGCTGAGAGCGCTAACGAGTGTGCAGTGTATTGGGCAGGTGCTCAAGGGGGCGAGCAAGACACTGTTAAGAGGCCTTGTATGGCGTATATGGGCATGCTGTCAGCCATGAGGCGGCAGTCGCACGGGAAAGAGAAGCACTGCATAGGACATATGAGGAATGGGCTCACCTCAATATCACAGCCAAATATAGCAAAGGCTGCGCTCGCCCGGCACAGCCCGCTACTACATGTGTGCCGCGCGTAACTTTAGTTATGTGTAGGTTCGAAGGTAAGAAATACTTGGCTACAGTACCGGAGGCAAGTTGGACGTATTATTAGCCACAATCAGCCGGGCCTGAGAATGGGTCAAATTTCTACAATGTGTTGAAAGCACGTTAAAAACACTACATAAAAAATGAGGCTATTTTTCTATGTTTATAACATATCACCATGCTTCATTAATTACAGTTTCGGATTAGGAACGTGTAAAAAACGTTTTAGGAGTGACTCACAGCGCCCTAAATCAGGCTGACTCTAATCTGATTCCCATGAAGAATCGGAACGAATTGGTCTGGAAGTCAGATGAGAAGAACAACGAGACGATGACCGACCAGCCGAACTGGCCATGTGTGATGGTGTAGTTCAAGTGCCCAATGAAATGCTTTGTGCTGTCCTGTACAGCTGTCCAACATGTTCTAATGCCTGATGCCCAAGGATCGCCTTTCAAAATCCTTTTTTTTTACGAGTCGTTATATTGATTTCAACTGCTGGATACGTCTCAGGCTGGCCCAGATACGTGCCCTTGATCTCCATTGTTCCGCAACCGGGTGATTTAATGTATACGGCTGTGGTGATTAAATTTTGCATTGTGCCGCGGGTCGGTATCCTTTCGTTAGATCTTGCTGGCATACCCATTTTAGCGGCATGGCATCATAGCCCAAGCGAAGGAACACAGTTCGTAGTCTACGTATTTCAAGTGAGAAACACGGCTTATGATCTACTTCAAGTTCGAGTCAATCTCACGTTCGGCGGCACCTAGTATAAAAGGTGTAAGAGTCTAACGACGTGACGACGATATTCTTAGTTTAACGTGACACAAGCGAGTTATGAAGTTTTGTATAGTATGTAACGCCTAGCGACACCCCACCGGCCGTACCATCGAAGCCGGCATGGATAACTACCGACTACGGTAGCAGATAAGACGAAATTACGGTAACGCATACAAGTGGTGGAGTAAAACTACAAAGTCAGGGAGTATATGTTGTTATTCAAGGTTCTTCACCAACTCTCTCATCTTTTTCTTATCTCGAGATTTCCAGACTTTGTGTTACATCTTATCATATCATTCTTTGTCCTGATGCATTTAGGTTCTAACTCCACACATACATAGTACACACTCTTATGGTTCAGACTCAGCATTTATGCGTACTATAAAAGAGTTTCCAGGTGGTGCAACTGCTTTCTTCAGTTGCTCATCTCAGACTCTAGGTACTGTAAACTCACTCTTACTATATTTACTTAGTTGCTCATCTTGGACTCTAGTCCCCCACCTAGTGTGGTGTTTGTAGTGCTCATTGGTTCTAATCACAAGTCACCTTCTATCGAAGTTGAACAGGTTATGGGCCCTGTGCTCTTTTGACTTTGTGACTTGAATATCTCAACCTCCATGCATCTGATCCACTTGCGAATTCATATGGACCTCCATCTACACTGCATCTACCTTCAATCAAAGTTTCAGCAAGTTCCAATCACTGGTTCACTTGCAATAGCATCGAAGTCTCAACTCCTGGAGTTAGGAATCATAGTGTTATCTTGACCATCCTTTGCACCATTGCTCCCAAACTTCGGCAAGGCCTTTGCTAGTATCCTATCCACACACACACCAAGTATCATTGCATTCACATCACTCATTCCTGCACTATTCTGCATTTGTTGCATTGACTCTATTTCCCTACTATGGACTTCACTACTACTCACTTTGCTGGTACTGCTACCATGTCTCCTGATGCTTCACTATCCTCAACAACAGCCATACCCTCTACTCCTGACTCTCTGTGGTGTGCCGACACCGGAGCTACATCCCACATGACTCCCCACAGACACTGGCTTCGAAATTACAGGCCACACAGAGTTCCAGTTCAACTAGCAGACAACAATCTTGTTTACTCTGCAGGTATTGGGTCTGTTCTGTTTGTTCCAGAGATAGATGGTCAGCAACTCTGCCCTCTTGAGTTTACAAATGTCCTCCATGTCCCAGACCTCCAAAACAACCTCCTTTCAGTCCTATTCCTCACTTGTTATAAGTAGTTCTCTGTGGTTATCCTGGAGACTGTTATGAACTTCATCAGGTCTGGCTCTATCTTGTTCTCAGCATCAGTTAATTCTTCAAACTGTGCCTATCTCGATGGCTCTACCACTCCCATTCCACTTCCAGTTGTTAACTCAGCTCTTGCCTCATTGACTTTACCCATGGACACCTCCATATGGCATAGAAGACTTTGCCACCACCACTATGGAGGTATAGATCACATTTTGAAGCAGCAGCTAGTCTCGGGGCTATAATAGAGTCCCCCTCACCCCCTGATCTAGTTTGCGAACCTTGCTTAGCAGGCAAAATGCATGCCAATCCCTTTCCTAGCTCACAATCCACTACAACTCATCCTCTTGAGCTTGTACATTCTGATCTGCATGGTCCCCTTCCTGTCTGGACACACTCAGGCTACAGATACTGGGTGTCCTTCATTGATGACTTCACGAGATTCAGAGCTGTGTTCCCAATCAAGGCTAAGTCTGACACCTTCGAGGCCTTCAAGGCTTTCAAAGCTTATGCTGAGAATCACCTTGGGACAAAAATCAAGACTCTCCAGGATGATAAGGGAGGGGAGTACATGTCTAATGCCTTCACCCAGTTCACTACAGAGGCAGGGATTGCTAGGCAGCACACTGTTTGAAACCGACCACAGCAGAATGGAGTTGCAGAGAGGGCCAATAGGACTATGGCTGAGGGTATCACTGCTATGCTAGCTGAGTCTGGTCTACCTTTGTTGTTTTGGGGAGAGGCTCTAGCAGCCTATGTCCATGTCTGGAACTGCCTACCCACCTCCTCCATCTTGAAACTGACTACTCCTTATGAACTGTGGCATGGCAAGAAACCTGATGTCTCTCATCTTCGAGTCTGGGGTTGCACTGCTTATGTGCATGTGCAGAGGGATCAGAAGGACAGTCTAGCACCCCATATGCAAAAGGCAGTCTTCATTGGCTACCCTGCAGGCTACAAGGGCTGGAAGTTCTGGGATCAGTCTTCGAAGACTTGTTTTATTAGTGAGAGGGCTGACTTTGATGAGAGGCACTTCCCTGCTAGGAAGGACACTCCAATCTTGACTCTACCTTCCCTTGCTGTACCTTCTACACCTTCTGAGCCTGTGCCAGATCATGGGAGGGGTATCTTAGATGCTGATCTTGACACAGACTCTTCAGTTACACCCCCTGTTGTTGCAGCACCTCCCCCTGTCGAAGCAAGTCCTCCTTCATCCCCTGCATCCTCCACTTCGTCTTTGCAAGATCCTGTCTCTGCCACTCCTTTGACTTCCACCCAGACTCCCTCACACACCTCTAGTGCCGGCCCTACTCCTTCTGTGACTCCTGCACCTAGGGCTACACCTCTGTGTCATAGTACTAGAGATAGGAAGGCTCCCAGAGAGTGGTGGAAGGTGCATAGAGAGCCTGCACCCATTCTTGAAAGCTCCAGAGAAGAGGAAGATGAAGTACAAGTCAAGGAAGAAGCTGACAAAGATGAGGAGTTTCCGGGTGCATTTTTCGCTGATCCTGGTCATGCCTTTGCAGCATCATTAGGCCCAGAGCCTTCTACTTATAGGCAAGCTTTGGGGCACTCTGATGCAAAACAGTGGACTCAGGCAGCTGAAGAAGAACTGGATGCTCACAGTCGCAATGGGACTTGGGAGCTTACTGATCTCCCCCCTGGCTGGAAAGCTATAGGTTGCAGATGGGTCTTCAAGGTGAAGGGGAATGCTGATGGTTCTGTGGAGAGGTACAAGGCTAGATTGGTTGCTAAGGGCTTCAGTCAAAGGCCTGGTTTCGACTTCAATGAAACCTTTGCTCCCACAGCTAAGTTTGCAGCTATCAGGACCATTCTCACCCTAGCTGGTCTTAATGACTTACACCTCCACTCTATCGACATCTCCCATGCCTTTATCAATGGCAATCTTGACGAAGAGGTCTATATGCAGCAGCCTGAAGGTTTTACCTTAGGGAATCCCCAGCAAGTGCTTCAACTCCAGAAATCTATCTATGGCTTGAAGCAAGCATCTCGGATGTGGTACCAGAAGTTACAGTCTGTCCTTCTCAACATGGGCTTCAAATGTGTGCAAGTAGACTCTAGTATTTATGTCTACAGCAAGGACTCTGTGCAGATCATCCTGCTGGTCTTTGTTGATGATATTACACTTGCCTCCAACAGTCTCAAAGCCATCCACTCCATCATTAAGCAGCTCTCCTCACATTTCCGCCTTCGAGACTTAGGGCCCACTTCATTTCTACTTGGTATTGAAATCACTTGGGATCGCCCAAATCATGCTATTTCACTTTGTCAATGCCAATACATCTTGGACATACTTGAACACTTCAGCATGCATGATTGCAAGCCTGTGCTAACACCTATGCAGCCAGGACTTCGACTTTCAGCAGCCATGTCTCTGAAGACTCCTCAGGAAGTTGTGGATATGAAGGACATTCCCTATGTTTCTGCTGTAGGTGCCTTGCTTTACCTTGCCACTGCTACCAGACCTGACATCTCCCACACTGTCTCCACCCTCTGTTGATTCAATAACAACCCCAGAATGGAGCACTGGAAGGCAGTCAAGCATATACTTAGGTATCTCAAGGGCACAGTCGACTTGAAGCTTTCTTATTCACCTTCCCCTTCACAATCTCGAGAGCCATTCATCACCTACACTGATGCAGACCATGGTGGAGACTCAGACACCTCTAGGTCAACTTTGGGCTACCTCCTTTGTATTGGGACTGGTGCAGTCAGCTGGAGCTCCAAGCTACAATCCCTTGTTGCCCTTTTGACTACAGAGGTGGAATTTATAGCAGCTGTTGAAGCAGGCAAGGAGATGCTTTGGATGAGGAACTTGTTGCAGGAGCTGGGCTACCCTGTTGAAGGCCCCTCTACCTTCCTTATTGATAACCAGTCAGCTCTCTCTGTGGTGAAGAATCCAGAGCACCATGGGAGGATGAAGCACTTGGATATGAGATACTTTTGGCTTAGGGATGCAGTTGAGGCAGGGACACTTACTCCTGTTTATGTCCCTACTGAAGATCAAGTTGCTGACCTCCTCACCAAGTCTCTCTGTGTCCAGAAAGTTGCAAGGCTGCAGGGCATGATGGGACTGACATAGTGTCAAAGCTAGAGAGTTGCTTCATCAGGAGGGACTGTTGTTATTCAAGGTTCCTCACCAACTCTCTCATCTTTTTCTTATCTCGAGATTTCCAGACTTTGTGTTACATCTTATCATATCTTTCTTTGTCCTGATGCATTTATGTTCTAACTCTGCACATACATAGTACACACTCTTATGGTTCAGACTCCGCATTTATGCATACTAAAAAAGAGTTCCTGGGTGGCACAACTGCTTTCTTCAGTTGCTCATCTCAGACTCTAGGTACTGTAAACTCACTCTTACTTTATTTACTTAGTTGCTCATCTTGGACTCTAGTCCCCCACCTAGTGTGGTGTTTGTAGTGCTCATTGGTTCTAATCACAAGTCACCTTCTATCGAAGTTTAACAGTATACACTATATTTTTTATTTTGGTGTCGGTCGTCAATCTACCCACCCTGTTTGTTTTGTGGCAACAAAGTGGTGGCGAGATGACAAAACTGACTGTGATGGAACAACATGAGGGTCGACAGTGACAGTGCTGGGCTGCACTCATGGTACCCACTATCAGTCATCTGCATTGAGCTTGAGGCAACCTATTTCTGTGACTGATGCCAGCCTTTTGAGGGCCCCAGTGTCCAGCTTGAGATAGTTTCCTTCATAGACCATGAACTAGCACCTAGGCGAACTAGCCTTGCATCACCAGGGTTGTGATTAGGTGGGTGCACAGTATGGATGTAGATATTCCTGAATGTGAGCTTGCTTCAAATTCATCTGCCAGTGGCAGTGGGCACCACTAAGGAGGAATATGGCATGCACAGATGGATCATGTGGTGGAGAGGGAAGAAGAGGAAAAGCCACAGCGACAGCAGTGGCAGCAGAGGCAGTGGCTGGGTAACAGAGTTACAGCATAAGAGATGATACGATCTTGACCAGGGGCCATGTGGGTCAAAAACTGAGGATAAAAGGTACAGAACATCTTTAGCCAAGCTGCGGAGATTTTGGACAAGGGCAGAGGTAGGGATGGTGGTTCAGTATGCATGCAATTCGATGGAGAGAATAATTATGAAATGGATCTGAGAGAGGTTTATGAGGAAATTTTGATTGACAATGATTCTGAAGCTTGGCTGTCAAGGAACTGCATGCCAGATGTTGGCAGAAAAGATAAAATGGCTTAAGCATCGGCCTGTGGAGGGGAGTGAGTATCCAGAATGGTGTCACATTGATGCCACTTGTGCCACTGATCAAGACCATCAACCAAAGAGAGAAGCCTCTGGCACCCATAGAAAATACTTGCCAGTTAAATGTTGCACCAATTGGCTTGAAACAATGCATTATAATGTTCTCATGCTATCTTCTCCACGATTTGGTGATGTTGGGACTTGCTTGCTCAGGATTGTGATGTGTATCAGAGTCACACCCTGTGCTAAGGACCTAACAGCTTGGTGAGCTGTCTGTGACAGCCACATCATTAATTCCAGTGGATGTTCCAGTAGCTGTCTGCTCTTGTACTTCCATAGACTTGGCTCTTGCACTTCAATTATCTTCACTTTGGGCCATTGCTCTGGTCAAGTTGCTGTGCAGTGCCTGCATAATGTGATTTCTTCAAAGGGCAATTGCTCCCCTTCACCCTACAATCCAAGTGCCCAATTGAAAGGCTCTGTTGTCATGTATAGCTGTCCAACACTTGATACCCAAAGACTGCCTTTGGCCTCTTGGGACTGTGTAAAGCTGTGGTGTATTGATATAATCTACAAGTGAATTATCCCCATCCCAAGTCCCTTCCACCATTTTTTCATGTATCTGTCTAGCTACTATAGTTGGTTGTCTCTGTTTGCTAGGTGGCTGTCCAATGGTTTGCATAGTGTGCTTCCATTGAATTCTCACAGGAGCTGAATTGTGTCAATGCTAAGAATGGCCTATTGGATGGTCTTAGGGATGGTTTGCTATAACAATACCCCTGGTAACAAGGTAGTTGGTATGTGCTTGATAAGTGTAGTAACTGTTCCTGATGATGATGAAGAGTGGGATCAATGAGGTCACATGACCTAAGATGTGTCCATAGGTATAGTAAGTGGCTCAGCCACAAGCATGAAATGAATGAGAGATAAACAAATATAAACAAAGATGAGATAGGATGAGTCCTTGCTAATTGTACAGTGATAGTCCTTAGCAAGTAAATATAAATAAGTAAAATAGGGAAAGATAGAAGAATAAGGAAAATTTATAGTACTCAGAGTAAAACTCACAGCACAGTATGTATATACTGTAGTACTATAAAGTAAAAGAGATATATGTTAACTTGGGAGTATGCTCTTTGCTCCAGCACCCACACCCCATACATTTCACTTACCTCAGCATGGTCTGTGTGTGGTCTCTTTATGTACTTAAGGCATCTGTTAGGGACATTGGAAGTTAGTCAGTATTCTACCCCCTCCAGCATCATGGACACACTTCTCACTCTTTATTACTGTTACTTCTGTGCAATGATATGGCTTCTCTTTCTCCTTGGGCTACTGCCCTTGCTCTACCCACTGTCACCCTTCACTCCTCTTTAAGTAGAGTGACCTGGACTTAGTCAACCCCCATGCCATGCAATGCCATGTTAACAATATAGTCCTTACTATAAGTTGGAGCTAAGCTCAACTGCTGTAGTTAATACTGTTGAATTCTCAGTGCATACTGCACCCATATTCGCTCCACTTCCTCCATCTACACACTTTCTTGTCACTTACACACCAAGGACACACACTTAACCTCACACACACATATCCTCACCTATCACATACATACAACTACTTACTTCTTCCTTGGACTACCTTACCTCTGAACATGTTCACACTCCACACATATTCCGGGACAATGTACGTCCCTTCCACTTATAGTAGCTGTTGTTCTACATACTTACATCTCCACTACAACTCTACCAACACTCACTATATAAGATGATACCCCACTATATGATCTCCTCAGACATCTTACAACACTGTCTGAGTGAGTACCTCACTATCTTCATCTTATACCTCCTCTTACACTACCTGCAGCTCTCCACATTATTGCGTCATGGTACCTATCGTATCCATGACCACTCTTACTGCTGCAGACATGCTATCTGCTATCTTTACACTGCTCAATGTTATCACTATTGTATCAGCTCTTATTGCCTGCCCAAGCCTGTGCTCACAAATACTACACTTATAGTAAGTAAGATAAAAAAGGAAAGAAAAGAAAAGGAAGAAACAAGTCTGTTATGAGGTGCCTAAGAAAGTGCCTCATAACAGTCAATGTTGAAGATATTATGTGTGTACTGTACTTTTTTGTTTGGCCTTCTCTCCATGCACACTACACCTTACATATTTACTACATACACATCACATACATGCATCCTTCTTTCTTCATCTCCTTGGACTCACTTCCACATGTTGGTTTTTTCATTACCTTATGATGCTGATCATACTGTTTACTTATTAAGTATACTTATCTCCATCTCATCTTATTGGTATTTCTTTTCTCTTTATGGTTTGAGCTCCTCTTAAACTCTATCCTGCTCTTACTATATCTTCTTTACCTTGTCTTTGTCTCACCTCAGCACTTCTGCATGTCCTGAGCTCTTCTGTGTACCCTCTACTCTCTGGTACACATCTTACAGTCTTGGGCTTAATGCCTGTTTGTTTTATATCATTGTCATCTCTCAGTCTGCTGCCCTGCCCAGATTTCAATACCACATACATGTCAGACTCCTACCGCTGACTTTATTCCCTACCGTTATTTTATCTTTTCTTTACTTTCT
>QLPN01001997.1:0-27916 GCA_003314395.1 Albatrellus ellisii | reverse complement strand
TTGTTGATGCAATTTGAGAAGCTGATTGTGGAACTGTTACGGGCTGTGATGCAGGACCAAGCATTTCCACCATGCCTCATCATCATCAATGCCTTAGATGAATGTAAGGATGAGAATACGATGTCGACCATCCCATCAGCTCTCTCCATATTTGCTAGCTGCCTTTCTCCTCTCAAAATCTTCATCAAAAGTTGACCAGTGACCAATGTCGAGCAGGTGTTTCATATTATGGGTCTGATGAATGATACAAGCGCTCTGGTCCTGCATCGTATTCCATTAAATATCTCACAGAGGGATATTTGCATCTACCTCAACGAAAGGCTTTCACATATCACATGGTCATTCCCACTCCCCTCTGCATGGTCTTTGAAGGAGGATTTGACTAGATTAGTTGAGTTGTCCCAAGGATGATTCATCTTCACTGCCACTGTGGCCAATTTTATCAAAGACTGGAATGCCAACAATCAGAAGGGTCAGCTTGCGATTCTCCTATCCACAGCATACATTGTGTCCAGCAAGGCCTCACCTCATAGGCAACTGGATATGCTGTACCTACAGGTGCTCCATGAAGCATTCGCCAGCATCTCTGGAGACCAAAAGCTCAGACTCAAAACAGTGCTGGGTACAGTGGTTCTACTGTTCGATTTGCTTCGTCTAGAGGCTTTGCTTGGTCTTGAAGAGAGCACTGTCTGGTTGACTCTTCACAGCTTGCACTCCATTGCTATCATTCCCAATGCAGGAGACTCTGTTTGACTGATTCATCAATCGTTCCATGACTTGTCAATGCGTGGCATCAGCATACCTTACTTGGTCAGCACTGCCTATGAGTCTTGCAGACACTATCTCCAGACATGTGCAAAATCGGAGATGCATTGTTGCATAATCAAGACATAGTCAATGTATCGGCATGAATTATGACATTTATTCATACCCACATGCAGTATGCATGCCGACATTGGGCATCTCACCTGATGAACAGTGACATTCATGAAACGATATTGGATCTTCTCCTAGGTTTTTGCTCGAATCAACTATTGAATTGGATGGAGGTGATGAGCTTGTTGGGCACACTGGACGGCGTGATCACTGCATTGCAGTCGGCGCACAGGATAGTGAAGGTGAGACTTCTCAATTTGTCTTTGGAGTCTATTAATAAACAACACTGGTTCGAAATAGAAAATAGCACCTCCTCAGACAGAGATTCTCACCCTTCTGAGTGACTGTGTGAGAATGATGTGAGAGTTTTACCCCAGCATCAGTGTAGCATGTTTGCAGCTTCACCACCACATCATCCCCTTTCTTCCCCTCAAATATTGATTATCACAGGTGTACAGACCAAAGTCACAATCTGGCATCGATGTCAAAGAAGGAAGAGAGGAATCATGGAGCCGATATGTATGCATGCTGGAGATATGCAGTGATTCTGGTCGTTGCATTGTTTTTTCTCCAGAAGGAGAATGGCTAGTATCTGGCTTAGATGATGGCACCCTCCAGTTATGGAATGTCCAGACTGGAGCCCTTCTGCACATCATGAAGCATGGCAATCTTCCTATTTGTTCAGTTGCGTACTTGCCTGATGGGAAGCTCATCACGTCAAGTTCGGAAAAATCCAATTCCGAGCCACAGCATAATACTATCAGAATCCGGGATGCAAAAACTGCTTTGCAAGTTGGCATGTATACTGCAAAAACATGGATAACTGAGTGTACTGCATTCTCTGTGAATGGTCCACATATAGTGTCAGCAGACAATACAAGGCAGATCCACATCTGGTCCAGCGATGCTGCTGACAGGTCTGGAAAGGTGCTTACAGTAGAGGGCTTTGTGGTGTCGTTGACATTTGTTGGCCCAAATCAGTTGCTGGTGGTGTTGAAGCATGGATCCATAACAGTCTTTGACATTGAATCAACTTTGTGGGTCAAGCAGCATGACCATCTGGAAGCCTTTGCCATCATGCCTGACGAAAATCTTGCAGTGTCTTTGTCTAAGTGGGACATATTACCATTTGGGATGTGTTGAAATCAGAGCAATTGTATTGTGTGTTCAAGTTGAAGTGTCACAATATCTTCTATTTGTGTCTACATGACAGGTGTCATTTCTCTCCTTGTTTTGTCCACTCTGTTTTGTGTTGGAAATGCATCTAGTATTGTGCCACTGAGCATCTTCTCTCTATATCATCATGTCTTTATCATATCTATCTTTTATCTACATCTTCTACATCTTATCTATCTATCTTTCTATCTGATCTATTTGTTGTTCTTATTCTTTCTTCTTTAGCTAGTTCTTTGTCTCTAGAGTTGTAGTGGAGCTACAACTCTATCCCCATCTTACTATATCTTCTTCTTTCCCTTGTCTTACCACCTCAGCTCATCTACTTGTAGCTGAGGTGAGTTATCTCTCTAGTGTGCTCTCTCTTTCTAGCCTGACTTACCTGGTCTCTAGCACCCTCTTTGTTGAAATCTTTGTGCATACATTATTGTTCATTCAACTTCACTACACACATGTACACTTTACAAATACAACACATACACTACACCTTATCATCTCCTTGGACTACTTATATCTCCAAGCACTCTCACCCCACATCACACTCCAGGATGATGTGTGTCCCCCCTCATTATGGTAGTTGTTGTTCTACCTACTTTACTCTCCACTACAACTCTCCATACACTCTGCTATATAAGATGGACACCACTACACAACCTCCTCAGATGTCTTACATCTAGTCTGAGTGAGTACCTCCCTCATCCCACTCTTATATTCTCTTATACCTTTCCTGCAGTGTACTTGAACCACATCATCTCACCTTACTGTGTTGGTGACCTCTTATACTCTGCTGCAGCCCTTACTGTGCTTGTGTCACCTACACTCTGCTGCAGTGATGCCACTGCCTGTCTCACTCATAGCAATGAGCTTCTCATACATACTAACACTGTTATACATCATGATTGCCCAGTCTCCCATATCCTGTGTGCACACTCTTCTCTCTCTTCTCTTGTCTTGCATACATACTGTATCCTCTTGTCTTCCAGTTCTCCCCCCTCCTTATTCTCTGTATCCTCCACCATGTGGAGTTTGTCTACCACAGACCCTGTGGTCCTTGTCTTTATCATAGCAGTGTTGGAATGAGTCTAGCATCATGTCACTGAGCATCTTCCCTATACTGTCTTATCCCTATCTTATCTACATTTCATCTACATCTACATCTTATCTCTTCCCCTTCTTCTTTCCACTTTTGACCATCTCTTTGTCTATAACTTTAGAGCTCTGCTACAATTCTATCTACCATCTACTATATCTTCTTTTACCCCTTTGTCACACCCCCTCAGCTCTTCTACTTCTAGCCAGGCACCTCTATCTGTGCCCTCATTGTCTGGTGCCTCCTTCTTATCTCACTAGCTTCTCCTTTCCATCTCTGTCTCCTCCACAATGTGGAGCTCTGTCTTGGACCTAATGGTCCATCTTACCACAGCAATTATCATCACCTCCTGCCCTTTCTTGTGCAAACATGGAACAATTGTCATCTCCTACCCTCTCCTGTGTGAACATTTTGTACTACCTGCAGTATACACAACATACATGTGATTGTGTAGTCTCTCATATATGATTTTATTTCTCACTATGTCACATACATATAAATACCTACCATGTTTCCAATACCCTCCCTCAGTCATTTCCATCATCAACTGAGTGTTCCACTATAGATCTCTGAAGGATGCACAGAAATGGATGAATCAAAGGACAATTGGGCTTAAATATCCCTGGCCCTTCATTATGTGATTGCTATCCTTCTCACCAGACCTGCTGTTACCAGGTGCTAAGAGGGCCTATTGGACAGTCTTAGGGAAGGTTTGTGATAACAATACCCCTGGTAACAAGGTAGTTATTATGTGCTTGATAAGCATAGTAAATGATGATGATGAAGAGTGAGATCAACTATTGAAGGAGGTTGATTGGAAGGAGCACAGCTGACTGTAGAAAGAAGAGAATATATTCTACAGGAGAAATAATGAGAAAACATATAAGTCAAACAGCTTAGAAATCAAGTACTGACCTCAGTCTCTTCATAGAAGACTGAGGGAAAAGAAAACTGCATGAGAGAAATATTCTGTAAGTAATGGGTCTGTCTGTATCATCCCTGAGTCCTGTGAGAGGTCCATGTGGTGCAGTTGTGTATTTGCACATTTGCAGTTGTGTGCAGTCATGCACATTCACTGTTGCATGTTGCTGTAAACTCCAACATGCCCACTCAGCTAGTGCACCAGTGGATGCCCATGCCAGAACAGAACTGCTCATCCTGCTGCTGTGCCAACCCCTTTGTCAGCACATCTTCAGCCTGCTTGCCTGTCAGAATATACTCCAATTCCAGTTCCCCACCAGCATACTTCTCACATAAGAAATGATACCACACATTGATGTGTTTGGTATGTATGTGAAAGACCATGTTTTCTGTGATGGCAATGGCAGACTGATTGTTGATTTGGAGCATCATAGGAGAGTTGTGGAGTTGGCAATGCTCAGAAATGAGGGTGTGAAGCCAGATAGCTTCTTTTACAGCATGTGTGCCTGCAATGTATTTGGCTTCTGTGCTAGAGAGCACCATGAAGGCTTGCTTTTTGGAGCTCCAGCTAATCACACTGCCAGAGAGAATGAAGATATATCTGGAGATGAATTGCCTGTCATTGATGTAGGCTGCCAAATCAGCATCAATGAAGCCTGTCAATTTGCCAGGGGAGTTGCCATTGAAGAGGAGCATATGGTGTGCTGTGGTGCATAGATACTGGAAGGCACAATTTAAAACATGGAAATGTGTGTCACCTGGTGTTGTGGTATGTTGGCTGAGTATGCTGATGGTGTATGCGAAGTCAGGTCATGTCCCTAACATTGCATACATGAGTGCACTCACTGCACTCTGGTACCTGTGAATGTCTGCTGTCACTTCTGGAGCATTGAGATTCATGAGTTGCTCATTTTGGAGTGATGGGGTGACCATGGGGCATGTGTCATGGTGACAGTATCCACAAGGAACATCATTGATATATTTCTCCTGGGACAGGACAATGGTCTTGCATTTATGATCCTGTGTGACCTGCATGCCAAGAATCCAGCCAATTTTGCCAAGGTTGGTCATGTCAAAGGAATGTTTAAGCACTGCCTGCACATTTTCTGTTTTGTCAATACTGCATGATGTGAGTACATTATTGTCAATGTAAATCATGACAATGCATATGAGCTTGCCAAATGTGTCATATTTTAGAAAATGGAGTGGTTGGCATTGGAGCACATATAACCTAGCACTTCAAATTCCTTCTTGATGTGCTCATACCAGACTTGCCCACCTTGGCATGTGTCATAGATGTATTTTCCAAGGTGCCAGACTTTACCTGCTGAGGGTTTGAATCCAGTGGGTGGCTTGAGATAGATTTCTTCTTCAAGCACACCATTAAGGTAGGCTGCCTTTATGTCCATCTGGTGAACTTCAAAGTCATGTTTGGTGGCAATGGTGAGGATTGTGTGAAGTGATGAGAATTTCATGATGGGTGTGAATGTTTCATTGAAATATACACCTTCAACTTGGGTGAAACCTTTTGTGACTAGGCATGCTTTGTTCTTCTGGATTTCACTGGTTGGTCCCCTTTTGATGCAGAATACCCACTTGCTGCTGACAATTTTGTGATCATGCAGTTGGTTGACTTCTGCATAGACTTCCATGCATTGGAAGGTCTGCAATTCCTCTTCACATGCTGCAAGCCATTCTTCTGTGTCAGGGCATGACATTGCTTCTTTGTAGGTGAGCAGATTACTTTCAGATGCAATTGTTGTGGCTTGCATGTGCTCACTGCTATCGAGTGGTGGTGCATCTTCTGCAGGTGGCTGTGTGTCAGTGGATGCATTTGCACCCTTTTGCTTTTGAGCATATGACAAGACATTGTAGTGTTCATTGTCATCACAAATAGGTGCACATTTGCTGTGTGAGGGTTGACTTGCCACTGTGGGCATAGGCATAGGAGCCATGGGTACCATAGGTTGCAATGTGTTGGGCATGGAAGTGGTCATTGTCATTGTTAGCTTTATGTGTGTACTATACTACTTCTCTTTATGCATGTATGCATTACCTACCTCATACATACATCTCTTTTGTATCCTTGGACTTCAGACTGCCTCCACTCTCTTGCCACACCTTCCTTCCTGTGTACACTCATACCCACATCACACTCTGCATGATGCATGTCAACTCTACTCCATATCACACTCCACATGACATGCATTTCCTCTACACCATGTTCTTACTGCACTCCACTTGAACTCTATTACACATACACTACATAAGACACATCCCCACATACACAGTCTCTTTAGACATTCCTTATGATGTCTAATGCTTTCTTCTCTTACCAATGGTGAGCATCACATGCATGTAACACCAGAAAATGACCATCAGTGACATCAGGTGAACACAGTGACATTAATGCACTGCACATGACAATCATCTGGAGTTGCATAAATTGTGCATTTGCTAAGGTGTTGGACTATGGGACTGGGTTTGGCCAATGAGCAGGACTGATAAGATGTATAGGTTAAGACATAGTCCATGGAGTCATGAGTCACACAGTCAGCATTGGGTGCAATTGGTGCTGTTCCTTTTTCACTCACTCATCCATTATAGTATGATACTTTATTTGTTCATGTCCAGGCTCTGCCACATTTTAAATATCCCTATGATTGACCCTACATTGTAAATTTTCTGTTTTGTTTTGTTGTGCTCCAGCCTTGGAGCTAGACTTGTATTTAGATGGTGAAAATATTTTTCCTTTTTGGTATTTGTACTTGTTTTTCAGCATGGTGAAGAAAAAGAGAAAATTGGAAACTTGAAAGAGAGTGAGTATGAGACTGGAGTCTGCATATATCCCTAAAGGTGGGAGACTGGGCACACTCAACTAAAGATCACTCAATAGAAGAGGAAATCCAGCCATAACTAGCTGGGGTCTATTCACTATACTAGCAGACCCTATATACTCTAAGGAATGGTGCACAGACCAGTGCAGTAATCTAGGGCAGGACTACGTAAAGTAAAGCACAGTAAGTATGGTACCATGCAGCTACCTCATGGTATGATGTCATAGTCTAGACCAAAGGAATGTAAGTAGATAAGGATTAGATATGATCAGATAAGATGAAGAGATAAGATGATCATATCTAATCTAATCAAAGGAAAACATAAATGAAAATGAAAAGAATAAAAGAACTAAATGCACCAAATAATGGCACCTGACAGTGAGAAACATAGAGGGAGAATGAAAAGAGATGCAGCAAATGTGAAGGTGCAGGCACTCCTGCCCTAAACCAGAGAACACAATAGATAGACTGCCACCATGAAACTTCATTAACACCATCTTTGTCAACCATGAACATGTCCTGTGCCACTTCCCTCACTGCTACCTCCTCTGATCATGTGCTTGTGCATCTTTGAGCACACATGCACATGACACTCAATGAGCATCTGCAAGGCAAAGGGCTCCCCAAGGGACCATGTCAGGAGTGGATGGTGGGTGCTGTGTGGTTCTTTGTATGTAACATGGACATATGCAGGGCTGCATGATACTAACCATCAATGCACAGGACCATCACCAGCAGTGCAGCAGCTCAGAAGCCAATGTCACATTTTTTGTAGAAGGTGTGTGCAGCATCTTGGCACCCATCACTGAGGCAAGCTGGGTGAGTTGGGCACATGAATTCCTGCTGCTGGTACAGATCATGGAATGGGCCAGAGCAGCTGCCAAGGTGCTTGAGTGTGAACTGGAGCTTGAGGAAGCCACTGAACAAGAATGTAAGGAGTGTGAGGTGCAAGAATATGCAGAATGGGAGGCCCAGGAGCTGGCAGAGCATGAGGTGTGCAAACAGGTCAAGCAGGAGGTGCAGGAGCTGGCAGAGTGCAAAACATGCAAGCAGGCAGAATGTGAGGAGGCTGAGCAATGCATGGCCAAGGAATGTGTGCAGGCAGAATGCATGGCATGGGAAGAGAGGTGGACCATGTGTTGCAGGAGGAGGCTGAATGTGAGGTGGCCAAACTACACACCACCAAATAACACTGGACCTCACTGCAGGTCAAACTGGTGACACCTCAGGCAGGAGTGAGAATGTGTGGGCAGAAGGCTGAGGTCATACTGCCCCCACTGAAGCATGGGCAGGTGCAGATACAAGAGTTGGGCATCAAGGTGCATGCAGTGGCCTATAGAGCAGCCAAGGGCCAATGATGCACACCTCTGGAGCCAGTCAATGATGGCAACCATGATGGCCATGGCAGGAGCAAAGACAATGAGGACAAGGATGGTGACAATGAGGATGGCAATGACAATGAGGGTGAGGTGGGGGAAGGGATGGCAGAACTGACCAGCTCAACCTCATTGACAGCATCAAAGCACAGTGCAGAAGATGCAGATGAGGACACCACACTGTACCAATGAAAACATGTGCACACAGGCACAATGACCATGAAGATGATCACCAGTGCAGCCAAGCAATGAGGGTGGAAGTGGACAGATGAGGGGCCAACATGGCAGGTAAATACCCTCTCCATAACCCCTTGTCAGCATGGTTGACACCTTGCAGGCAATGATGCCATGCACCCAGTGCTGGCACATGGACAGCCAGTGCTTGTGGCATGAGGAGGTGGGGCAATGTGTCAAGTGTGCACATCAGCAGCAATGCTGCAAATTTGCCATATCAGAAGAGAACTCAGAGAGTAGCAGAGATACTCACCTCAGCACATGCAGAAGTGCTGAGGTAGGACAAAGACAAAGTAAAGAAGATATAGTAAGAGCAAGATAGAATTTAAGAGGAGCTCAGACCATAAAGAGAAAAGAAATACCAATAAGATGAGATAGAGATAAAGATAAGTATAAGAGTATATAAGGGTAAGTCCAGCAGCCTAAGATAGCCAAAAATTGACACTTTGTACTCTACCATGACACACTGACAGCTACATCATCATACTGGTCCATACATCTACTGTACCATTACATATATGTTTGATTATTATATGCAATTTGAATAAGAAGAATCTCTATCTTCACTCTCATGTATGGCTTGTGCTTCACAGATTACGGGCCCTGCCAGGCTGACACAAACTGTCAGACTCCTATCACTGACTTTATTCCCTGCTGTTATTATTTCTTTTCTTTTACTTTCTTTTATGTTTTACATTTGATATGATTAGATTAGATCATCTTATCTTTCCATCTTATCTGATCTACATCTAATCCTTATCACTTACTGTCTTTACTGCCTCATGGTAGTGGTTCCCACAGATGCTGTGCATCTGTCAGCTGTGTTCTCACACATGCTGTGCCTTTAGTTACTGTAGACCTGCCCTTAGGTACTGCACCTGGTCTGTGCACAATCCATAGTACTATAAGTAGTGAGGTAGCTAGACGAATAGACTCCAGCTTGTTACAGCTGGTTCCACACCTTCTTCATTGGCTGAGACTTCTCACCCCTTAGCTTTGATCCAAGGCAGCTTCCATTAAGTCCTCTTAAGGAGGCAGGGATAAGTCGGGTATGTGATATTCACTATGATGTCCGTCGTAGGTTTGTCAGTCCTGACACAAACCATCCTCTATAAACTCCTACTTATCTCCTCATTCTACAAGCCCTCCCCTTCAAACACACTCTGTTGTCTCTGTTGAATTTTGTTCATTCACCTACTACAGATGCTATGTGCTAAGAGCAGCCTATTGGACAGTATTAGGGAAGGTCTGATGTGATAATACCCCTGGTAACAAGGTAGTTGATGTGTGCTTGATAAAAGTAATCACTGTTCCTTATGATGATGAAGAGAGGGATCAATGAGATAGTAATGAGGATGATACCACCAATGACTAAACAAGGATGAGTTTAGGATGTCTTAGCAATGCTTAGAGTGACTCAGAGATCTTAGACTTAGTTCCTTAGTGTAAAGTGAGATGATAGCAAGCTTAGATCAAGTGCAGTGTAGGAGAATCCCTAGATTGCAAAGTTGACAAGACTGGGGTTTAAGACCACCAGTCTTTCAACTACTTATACAAAACCAGAGTCCTAAAGATAGTATAAGTAAATAAGGTTCATGGATCAATGATGATTGTGCAGCAATCAATGAAGTCACATGACCTAGGACACATCCATGTAAAGGAGAGTTCTTGCTAATTGTATAATGATAGTCCTTAGCAAGTAAATGTAGATAAAGAAAGAAAGTTAAAAAGGAAAAGATAAGTCTTTTATAGTACTTGGAGCTAAGCTCACACTTAAGTATGTAAATACTTAAGTACTATAAAAAGAAAAAGAAAGATGAGTCCTTACTAAGTAAAGTGGGCTAAGCTCACACTTGTAGTAATAATACTATGCTTTACTAGTAAGTAAGGTAAAAGAGAAGAAAGAAAAGAAAAAGAAAATTGTTACAAGGTGCCAAGGCAAGTGCCTCATAACACTATGCATACTTGTGTTTACATCCCATTTATGTCTTACATCTTCTTTCACAGTCCCCTACCTGTGCTGATTTTTACCACATGGGTCTGCTTCTGACCTGCTCTGTTCTCATTTCATCCCTCTCTTTGTCATATATGTTAGAGCTCCTCTTCAACTCTATTCTGCTCTACCAATATCTACACTGTTGTCTCACCCTGTACCTCAGTAGTTCTACATCCTGCTGAGGTTAGTAGATCATCATCTCACTCTTCTCATTTCTAACCAGTACCTCCTATAGTCTCTCTCTGTGTACACCTTGTTCTACCCTTACCTTAGAATGCCACACCCTCTGGACCATGTCCAAGGCCTTCTACTCCTCTGTTTTGTGCTAGCAGCCCTCCACCTTCATCAGTCTCTTGTCATACTTATCAGAACAAAAGTCTGATATATCCCTGAAGGGAGACTGGGTGCACTCAACTAATAGTTTACACTAAAAAAAGAGGGAATCCAGCCATATTGAGCTGGAGTCTATTTGCTATTCTACTATCTTACTTATAGTACTATAGATTGTGCACAAACCAGGTGCAGTACATTAGGGCAGGTACATAAAGTAGTAAGCACAGCAAGATGTGGAGCATGTGGAGCATGCATGGGAGTACCTCTAGGAATAGAGAAAAGACTGTGAGTAATAGAGGATTAGATTAGATCAGAAGATAAGATGAAGGGATAAGATGATGTAATCTAATCATATCAAGATAAACAGAAAGAATAAAAGAAAAAGAATAAAGGAGTAAATACATCCTGACAATACTCTCCCTCATCACCATCTCAGACTCAGCTACTGTACCTAAAATCAACATCATGCTGGAAGGTGCTGATAACTACAAGAGGTGGGCCATGATGGTTAGGTCAGCACTGATCATCATGGGCATCTGGTACACCATCACCACACCCAAATCTCCACCAGCAGTCAGCATGGGTCAAGCATCTGATGGGACAACCACTCACACACTCACAAATGAGGCAGAGTGTGCCACCTGGGAAAATGACAACCTCATGGCAAAAGCTGTCATCACAATAAGCACTGCTGACACTCCAAGCACACTCATCCAGGACAATGCACTTACCATTGTGCAATGCTGGGAAGGGCAACTGAACATATATGGAAAACAGTCAGCTATGGCAGCATTGATAGGCTTCCAAGCATTGTTCTAAACTCACCACATCTGAGCAGCACATGTGCTTTCTCATTATGCAGGAACTCCCACCACACTGGGGACACCTTGCCTCCACCATCTTAGCTACTGCAGACATTGTACACACAGGCTATGGCAGACAACAGACAGGATGATGTATATAGTGGTGAGTCCCAGTGGGGACATGATGGCAGTCATGGCTGCAGTGAGCAGTAGTGAGAGTGAGTGCAGTATGGTGACATGGTGTAGTAAGAGCACTGCAAGGGAGTGAGAAGAGTGGTAGAAGATGAAAGAATGAGGTACTCACTCAAACAATGTGTAAGACATCTGAGGAGATGTAGTGTATAGAGGCCATCTTATATAGTGGGATGAAACAAAGGTTTGTGTGGAGAATGAAATGGTAAAGTACAAGGGTTACCATAATAGTGAGTGGGGCATGCATCATCAAGATACAGTAAGTGGGGCCCATGTGAGAGAGTGAGGTAATCCATTTGTAAGTAAGACATATAGTGTTGTGAATAGTATGTAACTGAGGGAAAGCTGAATGAAAGTATGTGATGTATGCATGAACACATGAATATTCAACAGACATCTTGTAGAACAGTGCCACAAATGTACAAGTGAGGTTACTAGATGAAGAAGCATGTACCAGGCCTCATCCCACCTTGGCTGCCATCAAACAGCACCCTGCCCTGTGCTGCAACATCTTTTCTGTTCTCACTGCAATTGATGAAACCATATCAGAGAGTCTTGTTGGGTATTGCATGGGGTTCCTGAGGAAGTATGGCTGAAAAGAGAGAGGGACAAGGAGAGAGGAGAGGCAAAGATTAATGTCATGTTATCTACTATAAACTCTGCAGATGAACTTACTGCTAAGAGTGGCCTATTGGATGGTCTTAGGGAAGGTTTGCTATAACAATACCCCTGGTAATAAGGTAGTTGGTATGCACTTGATAAGCATAGTAACCATTCCTGATGACAATGAAGAGTGGGATCAACAAGATAGTGATGAGGATGATACTGCCAATGACTAAACAAGGATCCAGAGTGACAAGTTTAGGATGTCTTGGCAACACTTAGAGTGACTTAGAGATCTTAGACTTAGTTCTTAGAAGTAAAGTGAATTTGTAATGAGCTTAAGTCAAGCACAGTACAGGAGAATCCCTAGATTGTGAAGTTGACAAGACTAGGGTTTAAGACCACCAGTCTTTCAACTACTTATACAAAACCAGGGTGCTAAAGATAGTACATAAAGTTCATGGATCAATGATGATTGCACAGCAATTAATGATGTCACATGACCTAAGATGCATCCATGAATAAGTAAGTGGCTCAGCTACAAGTGCAAAGTGAACAAGAGATAAACAAAGATGAACAAAGATGAAGTGAGCCAAGTCCTTGCTAATTGTATAGTAGTAGTCCTTAGCAAGTAAATGTTATAATAAATAAATAAAGATAAAAGGAAGATGTCAGTCTAGTATAGTACTTTGAGCTAAGCTCACACTTAAGTATGTAAATACTTAAGTACTATAAAAGAGAAAAGGAAGATGAGTCCTTACTAAGTAAAGTGGAGCTGAGCTCACACTTGTTGTAATAATACTATGCTCTACTAGTAAGTAAGATAGAAAAAGAAAAAGAAATAAGAAAACTGTTATGAGGTGTTGAAGCAAGTGCCTTGTAACACTTACCATGTGCTTCTTGGGGATTTGCCCCACCTCTGGATGATGGACTCCAGATGTACCAACCATGTCTTGCCTCACCATGAATATTTTGAATCATATCAATTGGAATTCTTGTGCCACATCTCACTTGGAGATTGCTAAGAGTGACCTATTGGATAGTCTTAGGGATTCATTGATTGAATACTCCTGGTAATATGATAGTTGAGGTATATGTTCCTGATGATGATGAGGAGAGGGATTGATGAGAAAGTGATGAGAATGATGGCTCTGATGACTATACAAGGATCCAGTGTGACAAGTATAGGATACCTTAGTGATGCTTAGTGACTTAGAGATCTTAGACTTAGTTCTTAGAGTTGGGAAGTGAGAGGTAGTGAGCTTAGATCAAGTGCAGTATAGGAGAATCCCTAGATTGCAAAGTTGACAAGACTGGGGTTAAGACCACCAGGCTTGCAACTACTTATACTAAAGACAAGTCCTAAAAATAGTACAAATGATATATTGTTCACTGATCCACAAAGATTGTGCAGCAATCAACAAGACCATGTGACCTGAGGCATGTACATAGTAAGCTAAGTAATGTAGCCACAAGTGCAATATGAACAAGAGATAAACAAAGATAAACAAAAGATGAGATAAGATGAGTCCTTGCTAAATGTATAATAATGGTCCTTAGCAAGTAAATGTTATAATAAATAAAAGAAGGAAAGAATAAAAGATAAACAACACTTTACAGTACTTGGAGCTAAGCTCACAGGTGTAGTTAATACTATACTTATAGTAAGTATGAAAAAAGAAAAAAGAAAACTGTAATGAGGTGCCTAGGCAAGTGCCTTGTAACAGAGATAGCTTGATGAGACCCTGCCACAGAAGAGTACTAAGAGTGGCCATTGGATGGTCTTAGGAATACTCCTGGTGACAAGATGATTGATATAGATATGTCTAATGATGATTGTTTGATTTCTTTGGTGTGCTGTGTGCTACTTCCTTACCACCACATGTCAGGTACTTACTCATCATCCCACACTCTGTCACTCATGGGAAGACACATGCTATGAGACTGAAGTCTGCATATATCCCTGATGGGAGACTAGGTGCACTCAGCTAATAGTTCACACTAAAAGAAGAGGAAATCCAGCCATAATAAGCTGGGTCTATTGGCCATCTTCTATCCTGCCTATATACTAAAGGAAATGGCACACAGACCAGGCACAGTACATGAGGGCAGGTACTCTAAGTAAGTAGTGCAGTCAGCTAAGGAACATGCCAAAGGCACATGCTATGACCTCATGGGCTAGATGTAGTGACAGTAAGTGAGATCAGATCAGATAAGATAAGATGGGTTAAAAGAAAGATAACAAGATCTTATCTTATCAGATCATAAAGAGAAACATGAAAGAAAACAAAATAAATAAAAAGATAAATGCTGCAGAAACACAGCCTGACACATGCTGTATGAAACTTACCACCTGGTCTGTGCACAATTCTCTTATGTATATTAGGGATGTCTCTGAACACTACTTACCAGTTGACTTCTAAAGTCCTCTACATAGTCATGGGTGCCCCCACACTCTTTCCTTACATCTGGTTCCTGGAAATACTATGTGCTCTAGCCCTCTTGGCCCTTCTCCCTTCCTTCTTTTGAGTCATGCCCACACCCTCATCCTCCTTGAATGGAGTGACCTGGCTTAGGTGACCATTGTACTGATCATCATGCGTCAACAATGATGAGGAGAGGGATCAACAAGATAGTGATAAGAACAATAACTCCAATGACTTTGTGAGGATCCAGGATGATGACGTATAGAGATATCTTAGTGACACTTAGTGACTTGGAGATCTTTTAGACTTAGAGCTTAGAGAAGGGACATCTTCTCCCTTTACTGTGCTTGCTACTATGCTCACTCTTACCACTCTTCTGCACAATGCCTGTATTGTAACTGCTTTTCTCTCTGGGCTTATGCCCCATGTGCTTGCACCCACCCCCTTGCCTCCTTGAATGGAGTGCCTCAGTCTGAGGTGACTGCCATGCTGAACCTCTGCACTTCAACACCCCAAACATGACCTATCTGCTGTCAGAATGGAATGAGATAGATTGGACACCCTCTTTGGATGTGCTCTTGAGTCTGGCATACAAATGACCAAATTGCAAGTTGAAGATGTGAACATCTGTACCCAACCATCTCCATAGCATGAGAAACTTGTTGTCCAGGGATGCCACCATGCATGGATGTGTGTTATTGTAGAATAAAAACCAAAGGCCCTGTCTTTACATCAATACTATTGTCCATTGATATGACTTGTCAAATAACCCATGCCACTGTGTCCACATCAGCTTGTCTGACTCCACCATCCAGACTTCAATAGTCCTGTGAGAAGAGTCAGTAGCAAAGATAGTTCCAAGTGGGGATAGCAAGATTGGTGGCGTAGGGATTCTTGTGCAGTGACTGGGTAAGATCCAAGCCCAACCAATGTATGGTGCCTTCCTGACCTGTCTTCAAACTCCACAGGTGTATGGTGCCTCCCAAACTCATTGATGCCAAAAGTGATTGGTCAGGGTTTTGCAACAAACACAGTTATAGATGCATGTGTACTTCTGCACAAGAAACACCAAAAAGTGTCCTAACAACAAGGACTGAGGGGGAAAAAAGTGAGCTATCGTAAACAAGCTCGATAAACTGCCTGTGGCTTGGAATTGTATAGTAGTGGAGTGATGAAAAAAAGCAGTAGTTATCATATGTTTTCTGCAGAGAGGAGATGAAAGTTTGCATGCACATCAGCTTCTGCTGAGTTGCCTAAAATTGAAATAGTAAGTTGTACATGTGTCAGTTTGTGATTTCAACACAGGGGAACACTGTACTGCCAGAAAGCTGTCCATATGCCCATAAAACTCACAGATTCACCTCCGAGTTTGAACATCACAGGCATCACAATGGAAATCATTATAGTTTGTGACCCTAGTGTTATGAGCCACTTGCTTTGGCACCTTGTAACATGCTTTTTCTTCTTTCTTTTTATCTTTCTCTTACTTACTATAAGTGTAGTATTGACTACAGTTGTTGAGCTTAGCTCCTACTCATAGTAAGGACTCTATTTCTTTTCCTTTATAGTACTTTAGTATTTACATACTAGAGTGTGAGCTTAGCTCCAAGTACTATAAAGCATCTCTTCTTTCTTTTTATCTTTATTTATTTATTATAACATTTACTTGCTAAGGACTATTACTATACAATTAGCAAGGACTCACTTCATTTTGTCTTTATTTGTCTTTGTTTATCTCCTATTTCACTTGCACTTGTGGCTATGTTACTTTAGCTTACTATGGATGTGACATGATCTTGTTGATTATGGCACAATCATCATTGATCAGTGAACCTTATTTATGTTTACTATTCTTAGAACTCCAAGTTTTGTGTAAGTACATGAAAGCCTGGTGGTCTTAAACCCCAATCTTGTCAACCTCACAATCTAGGGATTCTCCTATACTGCACTTGGCCTAAACTCACTATAATCTCATTTTACACTCTAAGAACTAAGTCTAAGATCTCTAAGTCACTCTAAGCATTGTGAGGTGCACACTAATCAGCAAAGCCACAACTGTCAGAGGAGGAAAGGGTGAAGTGATTGAGACAATACACTTAGGATGGTGTCACACTGATAGGGAGATATCCCAGATGTATAAAGCTAAAGAAGTATGTACAACATAATTGCCCTATATATACTAAGGAGTCTGGCACACAGACCATGTACTGTCACTGTAGGGCAGGCATATGTAAGTAAGATGTGCAGCATCTGTGAGAAGTATCCATAAGCAATGTGCAGCATTGCACAGTGTCAATAAGCATCTGTGGGAAATGTGGTCATATCAATATAGTAAGTGGCCCAATGATGAATGGATATGAGTAATAGATAATCATGATAAGATGAGATAAGATATCTTTAGTAGATCTTGAGTGATAAGAGTAAAATAAATTGTAAAATGAAAAGAAAAATAAGTATGATCTGACAAGCATGGCTAAAGACATCCTAAACTTGTCACTCTGGATCCTCATTTGGTCATTGATCCCACTCTTCATTGTCATCAGGAATGGTTACTACACTTATCAAGTGCATATCAACTACCTTGTTACCAGGGGTATAGTTACAGCAAACCTTCCCTAAGACCATCCAATAGGCCACTCTTAGCAGATAATGCACTAACATGCATCGGCTGCCTCAAGGATAACCTCTACATCCTCAACATGCACATGTATGCTCCTGATACCACACAAATCATGCATGTTGCATCATTCCTGTCTGAAGATGTCAACATCTCTGATGATCCCTCTGCCTTCATCACATGCATGAGCATGGCTACCACCAACATATGGACCTGGCATCACCACCTAGGTCACATCAGTGTAGACCCCATCCTGTGCATGGTCTGTAATGGTATGGTCAAGGGCATGGCCATCACTGGTGATGTGACCCACAATGCTCTTGGGATATGTGAGCCTTGCATCAAGGGCAAGCATGTGTGATATGATGTTGTGAAATTGACACAGATGTGTGCTGACACAGCACTTGGCCACATCTTCTCAGATCTGTGTGGGCCCATGCAAATGTGCTCCCATGAGGGGTACAACCACTTCACAACACTTATTGATGACAATTCACACAAGGTCTTCGTCTGCAGCCTCAAACACAAAAGTGATCTGCATGGATGTCTCACAGACTTCCTTGCATGCACTGAAGTTGAGACCAGTGCAATAATGAAGGCACTCCATTCAGATGGTGGAGGCAAATATATGGGTGAGCACACACAGAAGTTCCTGCAGGCACATGGCATTAAACACAAAATGATGACTGCTGACATGCCACAACATAACAGCATCACCAAATACATGAATCACACACTCATGGAGACTGCATGTACACTGCTCACTGATGCTGACCTCCCACATTCTTACTGGTACAATGCTATTGAGTATACCACTTACTTGCACAACATAGTGCCAACATGTGTGCTTGAAGATGATCTCATGCTGGTGTTGGTTTTTTCATTACCTTATGATGCTGATCACACTGTTTACTTATTAAGTATACTTATCTCCATCTCATCTTATTGGCATTTCTTTTCTCTTTATGGTTTGAGCTCCTCTTAAACTCTATCTTGCTCTTACTATATCTTCTTTACTTTGTCTTTGTCTCACCTCAGCACTTCTGCATGTGCTGAGGTGAGTATCTCTTCTGCTCTCTGAGCTCTCTTCTGACATACCTGCTCTATGCAGCTCTCTATTCTTCTGTGTACCCTCTACCCTCTGATACACATCTTCTCTATCTTACAGATGTGGCATTTTTTCCCTCTTCTCTTCCTCTGGTGAGCTTTATCCCTTTTTCACAATCTCAATCAGTCTTGGGCTTAATGCCTGTTTGTTTTACATCATTGTCATCTCTCAGTCTGCTGCCCTGCCCATATTTCAATAGCTGGAAGAGTCATGGAGTTGTAACAAGCCTAATGTCACCATTGTTTGCATCTTTGGTTGCAAAGCCTTCGAACACATTCTGGACAAGTACTGACACAAACTCAACACAAAGTCACTGCTTTGCACCTTCATCAGCTATGTATGCAATTGATGCACCTACTGCCTGGTCCACCACCTGAGTGGGTGCATCATTGAATTGTGTGACATGATCTTCAATGAAGGGGGCCCCATAAAATGCTATGAGCAGATCATATTTGATCCTGATGCAGATGACTCAGAGTCCCATGAGTGTGATACCCATGCCAGTGACCTGCTAGTTTTGCCTCCCCCAACTGTGACCCCTATGACTGATAACACAGGAATGAGCAGACACTGGGGATGTAGGAGATGATAAGTGGCATTGCTGCAAAGATGTAGAGTGTGGCATGACAGTAAGGGTCATACATGGCACAACAGTACAGGTCACAGTGATGAGCATCATGTGCACATAACACTGGAAAACAACCATCAGCAACATCAGGCAAACACAGTGACATTAATGTGCCACACACAACAATCATCTGCAGTTGCATTAATTGCACACTTGCTAAGGTGTTGGACTATAGGACTGGGTTTGGCTGATGAGGAGCAGGACTGATAAGACATATAGGCTGAGACATGGTCCATGGAGTCATAAGGTGTGTGTTATGAGGCACTTGCCTAGGTACTTTGTAATGGTTTTTGTTTTCTTTTTTGTTTTTCTCTTTATCTTACTTACTAGTAAAGTGTAGTATAATTACTACAAGTGTGAGCTCAGCTCCACTTTACTTAGTAAGGACTCATTTTCCTTTTCTCTTTTATAGTACTTAAGTATTTACATACTTAAGTGTGAGCTTAGCTCCAAGTACTATAAAAGACTTACCTTTCTTCCTTTTTATCTTCTCTTATTTATTATAACATTTACTTGCTAAGGACTACTACTATACAATTAGCAAGGACTTGTCTAATCTCACTCTTGTTTATCTTTGTTTAGCTCTTGTTCATTTCATGCTTGTGGCTGAGCCACTTACTATATCCACAGATGCATCTTAAGTCATGTGACTTCATTGATTACTGTGCAATCATTGTTGATCCATGAACTTTAACTACTTGTACTATCTCTAGGTTTCCAGTTCTGTGTAAGTAGTTGAAAGACTGGTGGTCTTAAACCCCAGTCTTGTCAACTTTGCAATCTAGGGATTCTCCTTTACTGCACTTGACTGAAGCTCACTACAAACTCACTTCATTCTCTAAGAACTAGGTCTAAGATCTCTAAGTCACTTTAAGCATCACTAAGACATCCTAAAACTCATCACTCTGGATCCTCATTTAGTCATTGGTGGTATCATCCTCATCACCATCTCATTGATCCCTCTCTTCATCATCATCAGGAACAGTTACTACACCTATCAAGCACATCTCAATTACCTTGTTACCAGGGGTATTGTTATAGCAAACCTTCTCTAAGACCATCCAATAGGCCACTCTTAGCAGTGTGCAGTCAGCATTGGGTGTGATCAGTGCTTTTCCTTTTTCACTCATCCATTATGGTATGATACTTTATTCATTTGTGTCCAGGCTCCACCAGATTTCAAATATCCCTATGATCAACCCTATGTTGTAAATTTTCTGTTTTGTTTTGTTGTGCTCCAGCCTTGGAACTAGACTTGTATTTAGATGGCAAAAAAGGAAGAAAATAAAGAAATCAATTGCCCCAGTTATACATGATGCCTATTTGCTTTTGTTTTTTGGTTCAAGAGTTTGCACTTTTTTTTGTACATCTATAAGCTGCTGGAACCTGCAATAGAGAAGGGTAAAATGGCAAAAGCGATAAGGAAGGTATGAGAACTATAAGCAGTATTAAAGAGGAGAAAGTGTTGAAAATGTCAGTATACTTACACTACTCTTCATTTGGCTTAACCATCCCTGCATACACATACCACTTACTTCACCAATACATACTCTCATCATCACACTCTTGCCTTGGACTTACAGTCCTCAGACTCCTCCTCTTATCTCCAAGGACTTCCCCACTACACCATCTGCTCTGGACAATGCATGTCCCTCCACTAATGGTAACTGTTGTACTCTACATTACATTCTGCTACAACCTACCACCAACACTCTATATAAGAAGGACACACTATATACATACTCCTCAGACATCCTACATCTAGTCTGAGTGAGTACCCTTCCTTTCCCACTCTTATATACTCTGATACCTTCCCTGCAGCATACTTAAACCACATCACCTCACCTTACTGTGTTGGTGACCTCCTATGCTCTGCTGCAGACATGCATCTGCCTCTGACACTCTGGCTATTAGCCATCTCCTACATTTTTGCAATGACTTTCACAGTGATAGCAGTTGTCTCCCATATCCTGCATGCACCGAAAGAAAGTAAAAGGCAAAAGGGTTGTGGGTTTAGTTGCTCTCCACATCACTCTCCTCAACATTGTCTAGTGTGGTAGACCCTAGTTGACAGAGATGATCTGTTATGATGTCTATAAGGTCATTGAGCAGAGGCAGGGAAATTGCCTGTCACACAAAATAGGGGATGACATGGAATGCTGTGATAGGCCTGTCAAGGACTGAACAATCAAGTTCACAGAGGATATATGCACTGCCCCTATTGCATGAAAGAACTATAAGTGGTCCAAGATAGCATGGACACATTTTGCAATTTAACACTTTACAATTGCAGTATGGTGGATGAGGATGAGAGCACCATGCTGGAAGTTGAAGTCACAGATATTTACATCAAATTTGTGTTTGAATCTGACAACAGCTGCCCTTCACATGTCAAATACTGTAGAGTGTAGTTCTGTAAGATGCTCTTGTCACTTCTGGAGCACAATTGCCCTTCTAGAGATAAGATTGGTGGTGGATAAAACTGAATCTGGCAGTGGAATGAGATATGTAGCTTCAGCAATGTTGAGGGGTAGGATAGGGTTGTTTGCACAGATATGAGCCAACAAAGAAGAGGAGGAAGCAGGTGGTATAGACAGTGGTGAGGGCACGGTGGTTAGTGGTGCATGCTAGGGTGCAGAGTGAGGAGACGTGGCACGACATATTATATAATGCCATATAGTGGTAAGAAAGTGGGGGGCATAGTATCAGTAGTGCACTCTGAAGTAAGTTCAGGCGGAGTGTTAATGCGGGGTTGTATGTGGGGGTGTAGTACATGCTACACAAATGTGGTATAGTGATGTAAGTGGGGCTAGAATGTGGTAGTGAGTTAAGTAAGTGGTAGAACGTGCATCAGTAAGGACATAAAGAAGACGTGTATCGATAAGTATAGTGGAGCTGAACAAATACCATGGATATTTCCAACAAGGGTGTGTGCCAGTAACAGAAAAATAAGGGGAACACCCCACACATCTATGAATTGCAACACAGTCAGCCCAAAATACAGAATACACAACCTGAAACCATTTTGACTGGTTGCTATCTGCAGCCTTGAACAAAGCCTAGCACACATTGAAATGTGGATGCTCAATAATGCCATTGGCACAAGAATTGTAACCAGAAATGTGAATATGTTGGATGTGATACTGCTGCACCAAATAGTCAAGCACTTTGACATATGGTGTGCCATTGTCTGACACAATGTCCATAAGTGCTCCCCAGCAACAAAGGATATCCAGTCACCAAGGGACTTCACTATCTCAGAACACAGCATGTGAAACTCAGGATAATGCATGAACAAGCAATGACCTTGTGCAATATACTTATATCCACCCAATGGAGGCATGTGCATGGAATCCATGTACATTTTAGTGAATAAGGGTGCCAGTGTCACAACTGTCAGAGGCAGCAAGATGTTCCTAATCTGCTGCAGTTCACAGATATGGCATGTCCGCATGAACCAGGTGATATCTCACAGCAATTGAGGCCACAAGGACCATTCATGAATTAACACACACATCACATAAATACCTCAATGACTGATATCATCATGTGCAGATTGCAGAATGGGTAATTGCTCCTCATAAAAGAGGACTGCTTTGTGCTGGCCATGTGGGTCTTGTCACCAGAGCCATCCTGTAACCACAAAGAATTCAGTACAATAGTGCACAAATCTCGCATACTGTGCATTATTGACATCAGCTGGGCACTCTAAGTCATCCAGCTATGCACAAATGGTGAGAAGCTGCTCACCCTGTCACAGTGCTGCAGCATTTCATGGCATCAGTTCAGTTGGTGCACTTTTGCTGTCTGGTTGTGATACTGTATTGCCCTCTGCTGAGGATTCTGATATGCTGTTAGCTAAGACAGTGAGGGATTTGGAAGTAGTGTGGAGACATGGAAATGGTGGGTTAATAATATGCATAAAACCATAAAAGTGGTCAATCCATTTGTCAAAATCCTCTCCATCATTGAGTTCAGGCTTATCACCAGGCCGCAAAGGCCTCCATGACAGTCTATCTGGACCATGGACCACACCAGGTATGTGCACAAGTATGAAGTGAAACACAAGGATACCAATAATCCACCTATTGATACTTGCAGAAGGTGCAAGGTCTGGGTTAGTTAGCATGCCTTTGATATACTGGGTATCAACTTCAATGAAGAGATTTCCCCCACCCACAATTTGTCTCCCCTCTCCCATCCAAGTTACATTGTGAAAAGTGTGTGCCTCTTCTCCCTCTGTGTATCTCACAATCAAGAAAGTGCACATACCTTATAGGTTGCATTTATTATTGTGTTGTGTTTGCCATTGTGTTGCATTGCATTCTCTATTGCATTGCATCTGTGTTGTGATTTGTTTAGTGATCTTTTCTGCATTGCATTATCACATTTATTGCACTAAACTACTAACTTCTATAACTTTGGTGTCTAGGGAATTTTACAACTCACATCTCTCAGCAAATGTTGCAGTTGTGGTTGTGGTTTCTGCCATCACAATACTACTGCACATATTATATTGGATGTATGATCTGGATCTTGGCCTCCAGCAGGTGCATGGACCAGTCAATGGAGAGCTGCTGCAGCCCCAGCTTGGTGTACCATGTCTTGTACCACTGAAGGGTCCCCTAGTTGGTGGTGTCGGTTGCATTGTTGTTTTGGTAGCCAAGGTGCAGCAGGGTCATTGGGAAGTCAAGGCCCATGAATCCACCACCTCTGTTAAGGGCCCCTTGGAGTCCAACCAACCACACATGATGGTGTGACTGGGCCCTGCTGCCTCACTGCTACCTTGCATGAAGAGTGGTGTCAGGGATTGTGGGTCTGTGATCAGCTAATTAGTGTCTGTGTCATGCTGTGCTAGTAAAGGGACTCACCTGTTGTTATGCAAACTGACAATTTCAGTAGAAGGGAACCCAAAGTCATGTTAGAGTCTCAGGTAACAAGCTTCAAATGAACAAGACTGTATGGCATGGTGATTTTTTTGACTGGAAGTTTGGGATCGGGCAGCCGTCCGGAATCCGAGCTTGCGCAGGTGCAGAAAGGGCTTTCAAACAGAGGGGAAGTTATATCTAAACTAGATGCATTTGTTCTGTACCCCCCTTGCGCGATTGCCACGCGGCTACTATTTCTAGGAGAAGCACGCTCAACGCCTTGCCATCGTAATGCTGGCTTTAATTCTTCATTCTTCATGAAACACAGACATCGGAAAGGATATTCATTCGAAACCGGGACATAAACAATGGCTTTGGTCCAGACGCGCAATCCATTTGCTCTGGCAGAAAAGAAAAGAGCTTGCCACCATACTTGAAATGGCATCACAACATACCACCTACAGAACATATGAACCTATTCCTGTGTCACATCTATTTACAATGTATATCCCAATTCGAGCACCTGGGCTCGACAGTCATCTGAAAATTCGTGATGATTTAATTTAATCGCCAATTAGTGCCTTGCAGAAGCATACCGAACTGCGCCAGCTTCGACATTGCATCTACGCATGACCTGCGCACACCAGCTGATACATCTTTCAACAACCATCGGAGAGAGTTAAGTACTGGGAACTCCAACATACGCCTTCGACATTCATCTACTTAGCAATGAGATTTTGTATCAAACCAAGACAAAGGACGACACACCATATTGCACCAAGGTTGCGAATACATCCACGGATGATTGGCGTACATCGGAATCTATATCAAAAAGCAGTTGTTGGAAATCGGCAATAACACCAGATTCCATGATGTGTCTACAAAATTCCGCTGTTGAATGGTCAGCGCTTGAGACAATTGGCATCTGAGAACGTTCTTACCGTGCTTCCCAAAAGTTGCGAATGCTTTCAAAGATGATTGCCGAACATGCGGATCCATATGATCAAGGAACTTCCAAAAACCTACGATAACCCCATATTCGATGATTTTGCTTGCATATTCAGCTGTCAAATGGTCAGGCTTTATACGACTATCATCTGGAAGAATCCTCCTACCATGCTGTGCCAATTTTGCGAATGCATCCAAAGACGACTGCCGAAAATACTCATTTGGATCGCAGAGCAACTCCAGAAGATCGGCGATAACCCCAGATTCGATGATCTTGCTTGCACATTCCGCTGTCAAATGGTCAGGCTGTATACGACTATCATCCGGAAGAATCCTCTCACCATGCTGCGCAAACTCTGCGAATGCATCCAAAGATAATTGCCGAACGCACGAATCTGTATTACAGAGCAACTTCACAAGATCTGCGATAACCCCATATTCGATGATCTTGCTTGCACACTCCGCTGTCGAATGATCAGGCTTTACATGAGTATCATCTGGAAGAGTCCTCTTACCATGCTGTGCCAATTTTGCGAATGCATCCAAAGACGACTGCCGAAAATACTCATTTGGATCACAGAGCAACTTCACAAGATCTGCGATAACCCCAGATTCGATGATCTTGCTTGCACATTCCGCTGTCAAATGGTCAGGCCGTATGCGACTATCATCTGGAAGAATCATCTTACCATGCTGCGCCAATTTTGCGAATGCATCCAAAGATGATTGCCGAACATACTGATCTATATTACAGAGCAACTTCACAAGATCTGCGATAACCCCATATTCGATGATCTTGCTTGCACACTCCGCTGTCGAATGATCAGGCTTTGCACAACCGGCATCTGTAAGAATCCTCTTACCATGCTGCGCCAATTTTGTGAATGCATCCAAAGATGATCGCTGAACGTACCAATCTGGATGACTCAGGGACTTCTGAAGATATGCGATAACCCCAGATTCAATGATCATGCTTGCACACTCCGCTGTCGAATGATCAGGCTTTGCACAACTGACATCTGTAAGAATCCTCGTACCATGCTGGGCCAATTTTGTGAACGCATCCAAAGATGATCGCTGAACGTACCAATCTGGATGACTCAGGGCCTTCTGAAGATCTGTGATAACCCCAGATTCAATGATCTTGCTTGCACACTCCGCTGTCGAATGATCAGGCTTTGCACAACTGGCATCCGTAAGAATCCTCGTACCATGCTGGGCCAATGCTGCAAACGCTTTCAACGATGATTGCCGAAGATCCGAATCTGCGTGACTGATCAACTTCCGAAGATCTGCGATAACCCCAGATTCGATGATCTTGCTTGTACACTCCGCTGTCGAATGATCAGGCTTTACATGACTATCATCTGGAAGAATCCTCTTACCATCCTGCGCCAATGCTGCAAATGCATCCGAAGATGATTGCCGAACGTACCAATCTGGATGACTCAGGGACTTCTGAAGATCTGCGATAACCCCAGATTCGATGATCTTGCTTCGACACTCCACTGTCGAATGGTCAAGCTTTACACGACTATCATCTGGAACAATCCTCGTACCATGCTGCGCCAATGCTGCAAATGCATCCAAAGATGATTCCCGAACGTACCAATCTGGATGACTCAGGGACTTCTGAAGATCTGCGATAACCTCAGATTCGATGATCTTGTTCCGACACTCCACTGTCGAATGGTCATGCTTTGCACGACTAGCATCTGGAAGAACTTTCTCACCATGCTGCGCCAATGCTGCAAATGCATCCGAAGATGATTTCCGAACGTACCAATCTGGATGACTCAGGGACTTCTGAAGACCTGTGATAACCCCAGATTCGATGATCTTGCTTGCACACTCCGCTATCGAATGATCAGGCTTTGCACAACTGGCGTCTGTAAGAATCCTCTTACCATGCTGCGCCAATATTGCGAACACTTTCAACGACGATAACCGAAGATCCGAATTTGGATGATTGAGGGACTTCTGAAGATCTGCGATAACCCCAGATTCGATGATCTTGCTTCGACACTCCACTGTCGAACGGTCAGGCCTTGCACAACTGGCGTCTGTAAGAATCCTCGTACCATGCTGGGCCAATGCTGCAAACGCTTTCAACGATGATTGCCGAAGATCCGAATCTGCGTGACTGATCAACTTCAGAAGATCTGTGATAACCCCAGATTCGATGATCTTGCTTGCACACCCCGCTATCGAATGATCAGGCTTTATACGACTATCACCTGGAAGAATCCTCTTACCATCCTGCGCCAATATTGCGAACGCTTCCAACGACGATAACGGAAGAAACGAATTTGGATGACTGAAGGACTTCTGAAGATCTGCGATAACACCAGATTCGATGATGTTGCTTCGACACTCCACTATTGAACAGTCAGGCTTTGCACGACTATCATCTGGAACAATCCTCGTACCATGCTGTGCCAATGCTGCAAATGCATCCAAAGATGACTGCCGAAAATACACATTTGGATCACAGAGCAACTTCACAAGATCTGCGATAACCCCATATTCGATGATCTTGCTTGCACATTCCGCTGTCAAATGGTCAGGCTTTATACGACTATCATCTGGAAGAATCCTCCTACCATGCTGTGCCAATTTTGCGAATGCATCCAAAGACGACTGCCGAAAATACTCATTTGGATCGCAGAGCAACTCCAGAAGATCGGCGATAACCCCAGATTCGATGATCTTGCTTGCACATTCCGCTGTCAAATGGTCAGGCTGTATACGACTATCATCTGGAAGAATCCTCTCACCATGCTGCGCAAATTCTGCGAATGAATCCAAAGACGATTGCCGAACGCACGAATCTGTATTACAGAGCAACTTCACAAGATCTGCGATAACCCCAGATTCGATGATCTTG